>JAXBDA010003306.1:0-35578 GCA_036023075.1 Gaultheria prostrata | reverse complement strand
GAATTCTGGAAATTCTGGGCAGCCTTTTGAGTTGTGTTTTAATAAGTTTTGCTATAGCTAAGTATGATCAATGGAGATGGGTCCTTATGGGTCTTTTGTGTTGATAAGTTGGTGATGTTTTGGAGTTGGAATCATTAGAAAATGTTGAGTAGGCAATTTTTGGTGAATTATTGAAGACTGACTGTTCTATAGAATTTGCAATATTGTGTTTGTTTTGTGTAACTTCTATTGAGTGTATCTTGGTCAATCGGACTCCGAATAAGGCAAATTATATGTCGAAATCTATGTACTGGAAGTCTACTTTCTAGTGGTTGTAGTCTTGGAGTTTGATTTTCAACCTATAGGAAGTTATGGTCGGGATACGACAGACTGTGCTGCTAGGTTCTGTGTTTCTTGAGCAGAATTTGTGAGTTTGTGCGTGAAAATGACTTGGTTCTATTGCTCATAAAAATCCATGAAAAATCAGGGATAAACCTTGGCGTGTGGTAATGTTGTCTACCAAATCTTAGATCATTTGGATGCATATTATAAGTTTGGCGGATTTTACAAGTGTGTATGTGTGTTCCTGTTGAGTTTTGTGTGTTGCAGCAAACGATTTAATTCACGAAGTTGTTGGCTGTTATTTAATTTCATAATAGCCTTATATTTTCATATTTAAGCATTTGTATTAATGTTTAGAGATGATCATATACTGATATGGTTTAGCTTGTGGCTAGGTGACAGGTGGGGTCATCGGGAGGTGCCGAAATCGTAAGTTTGGCATACTCCAGTCGAATCAAAGGTGAGTGTGTTTGACATGGTTATGTTCAATAACATATAACTGTGTTGATGATGTATTGTTGTGAAGATGAATAAATAACTGTGTTGATGTTATATGAATGAAAGATGTGTGTGAAAGATGCATGTGAAAGATGTGTGTGAAAGATGTCATCCGCGAAGGGGCTGTGGATTGGGTTTCACCCCGAGTACATTGTACCGCCTAATTACCGGTGGCAACGAGCGGAGTGTGCTCCCACAGTGACCTAGGATTTTGTGTGAAAGACGGTATCTGCGAAGGGGCTGGGGATTGGGTTGCACCGCGAGTACGTTGTACCGCCTAATTACCGGTGACAACGAGCGGGGTGTGCTCCCTCAGTGACCTAGGATACATAGGATGTGGCAGACGTGCCACTTGCATGTGATTGGTTATATACATGTCGATATTCATTGTATATTACTGTTGTGTTTGGATGTTGAATTGGTTGTATCTTGTTGAGCGTATCTGTTGTATTTTATTGAACATTCTATATGTCTCACACATTCAGGCTTTCTTTTGATTGTCAGATAGCAGGTGGCTTAGAGGGGGTCCACTACCGGTCAGTGTTGAGGTGTTCAGTTGGTGTCAAAAGAGTTTCGGACATGTTGTCACGTGGTACTTTTATGGTTTGTAATAAAAGAGTATTTTGGGCGCTTATACTATTTAAGCTGTAATTAAGTAGACGGTTGTTGGTATTCGATTCCGTGGTTGATGTTGAAGAGTTTATTTATTTGTTTGAAGTCTTCCGCTGTGTTTTTATTCTGATGTTTTGTGAGGGATATTGGGTCTTGTGTTGGAATGTCGCGTGTCCGCACCGACTCGGGCCCACAGCGGGTGCCGTTTGCGGGGCGGGGCGTGACAAGGACCTTCCCAAATTAAACACAAAAGCAACCCTAAACTTCAAGTATAGAGGCCCCAGATCATGCCAATTATTAGTCCAGAGGAAGGTAGAATGACCATCGCCTATAACATATAAAATCCAAGGTTTCGCTATGCCACTTAGATTGAAGATTTTCCTAATGGTCCAAGAACCCTCCACAAACTCTGATCTTTGATGATATATGTATGAACCCACTTTTTCCAAAGGGTGTCAGCCTTCAAACATAAAATCCATAAATGCCTCAACATAGAAGCCCTATTCCAATCATCATGCAATTAAAACCCCATACCTCTTTCACTCTTTCGGGCATAAACAAACTGCCAAGCCACATTTGCACCAGAAGTTTTAAGTCCAGTTCCAGTCCAAAGAAAGGATCGCAACATTCTCTCAACATCATGCAAGACCTTTTTAGGTAAAATTAAGATAGATGACCCATACACAGAGAATAGATTGCACCATGGGCTCTACCACCATACGAAAGGGGTTTGTTAGACCAAGACTGAATTCGATGAAAGATCATTTCCTTCAATTGAGTACAATCTATAGCCTTAAGCCTACAAACAATGGTTGTGTTTGGTTAGGAGTTTTTAGATATATTTTTTAGATAGTGTGTTGGTTTGGTTTTTGAAAATGAAAATAATGATTGGAGAGAGATAGAGAGAGAAATAAGAATAATGATTGGAGATAGGGGTAATGAGTGGGTAGAGAAGTGTGAGTAATAATTGGAGATAGGGGTTTCAGCGGTCCGGTTTGGTCCGGATTGGTATGAATCCGATGACTGAACCAAAAGTCTACGGTCCTATATAAGACAATTCGTGTCCAAACCAAAAGTTCACGGTCCGGTTCTGAAAAACTCAAAAAATCACGGTTCGGTTCACGGATTATTACATTCCACTACATAAAAAAATTCCACATTCCATTGTTTCCACATTCACATTCACATCCACAATGTAACTTTTGGAACCCGTTCATCAGCAGTTTTTAAATTTTAGTAACCTTTCACATTTACAATGTAATTTCAAACAACACCGGAGCAGTAATTCAAAATGATTCAAAGAGATTCACATTCAATAGACAATACAGAATCAAATACAATAAGTAGATAATATACGCGCAAGCAAAATTACAATGACCAATTACAGTTTGCACCTTTACTTTTTATTTATACTACATTCACCCATTCAGGGTAAAAAATTCAGAACAATATGTTTAATTAGTAATTTTTATCCTAATATTATATATTTATTTATTTATGTTGTGTTTATAAAATTCTCACGGTCCTGTTCGGTTTATCTACAATTCTTTTATGAAAATCCATGGACCAAACCGCGAAACACGGTTTTCTAATTTTTCAATCCGTGTCTGGACCATTAATCCACGGACCAAATCCAAAACCTACGGCCTGGTTCGGTTGGGATTCGAGGTTCGCGGGTTTTTATTGACAGCCCTAAGTGGAGATAGGGAAAATGAGTAGAGAATCTTTTTGATTTTTTTTTTTAAAACAGGACGTGAACAAGGTCATTATGTCAGTTAGGGGGTGTGACACTAACTTGGTTTTTTTGGTTTTTTGGTTGTTTGGCTTTTATATATGAGAGCTCGAAAAATGTGTTGACTTTTGTAATTTTTTATGTGATGTATTGTGAGGGGATGATCTATCTCGAAAAATACAATAAACTGACTTTTGACTTTTTGAGTTAGTGGAATAGAGTCTTAGACTTCATTAAAAAAAAGCCAATAATTTTCAGAAACTCAGAAAACCAAAATTCAAGGATCAAGGTGCAAAAAGATCATAATTTTGCGAAGAAGGGTATTTTATCAAATAACAGCAGGCACAGAAGAAGTGTATTTTATCAACTGAGCTCGCTCTCTCTCTCTCCATAGCATCGACTTTTGTGCAACACAGAAAAAAATCAAGTAAAGAGGAGAAAGATGGAAACGGGGAAGGTGGTAGTGGAAAGGATTGGTGGGAAGTCGACGGTCACCCGATGCTTCTCCAAATATCCCCTCAAATTCATCATCCCAAGAAAGGTTCTCTACATACTAATCTCTTCTGTCTCAACTTTCAATTCTTGTTTAATTTCGATCATTGCCCATTACCAAGTATCGATCTGAGATTCTATTGTTACCTTTACGGTTTGCTTCTACAGGTGGGTAGCTCCAAAACTGATGTCGTTTGGATTTACTCTCTCACATATGGTGGTGGCATTGTATCCGTATGTCCTCACTCTCCATCCTCTATATTCATCTTCATGTACTTGTACGAAAGTGTAATAATATGTATATAACAAAGGATTGGCATGGTGGTTGAGGCCTGGAATGGATCATTCATAAGTTTTGTTCTTCAAAACCTAGTTGCTATGGGGTCAGTCCATACGGGTTATAACCCGGCTTTAATTTGTCTTCCGCTAGTAGACGGTGGATTGGTACTAGGATTAGTCAAGATGCAAGTAACCTGGCCAGGGGCGGAGCTTAAAATCCAGTGGGGTAAAAAATTAGATATATATGCAAATTATTTTCTATTTGCTCCTGCAAAGAAATAACTAAATTAAGAGGTGAACTCTAACGAAAATATACAGTGATACACGTATTTTTGCTCTATAACTCATCCCAATGACTTATTATATTTGAAAACAATGTACGATAACCTCATTTGTAAAACTATCAACTCTCAAAAAGAAGAAAAAACTTGAGAATTCTATGAATTTTAAATAAGTTGGGGCAATTTTAGAATTTTTGGCGGGGGCAAAATTGTAAAATTTAGCTCCATACTATCAAAATTCCTTGTGAGAAATTGAAATGATAGGGGTCAAGTGACCACTCTTGTCTCTAGGTAGCTCCGCTCATGGCTGCCGGGACATACTGAGTTGTCCAAAAAATAAACGTACCTAGAGGGATGCTGAATAAGTTGTTTGTGAGTTTTACTTCTCTTTCTCTCTGTCTCTAACTGGTACTGATATTGCATATCGGGTGAACTTAGGGAGATTCAATTTCATGTGATCTAATGATTGGAGACGGTTGCACCACTGTTTTGACCACCCAGGCTTCCACAAAGGTCAATTTTATTGGTTGCCTTCTGGCTAATATTTTCCAAGTATTGTGTTTGATGTACGTAGTATACTGAATTTTTGTGTTGATTTATCGAAAATTCTTACTTGGAATCTGAATACAGGTCTACAAGTCTCTCCAATCAAAGTGCTGTGAACAAGTCTTGGAGGTATCCGTTCTTCCTTAATCAACAATCCATGGTAGAATTTTGTGATCAAACATATTCTTCTCTCTGTTCTGTTGGTTGTTTACTTGTTTGCTTTAATCTTAGGTATGGTGTTGGAAAAGGAAAGGGAGAAAAATTGTAATGTTATCATTTGCTTTCATTATATGATAAGAACAAAAAAATGTAAACGGTTGGGGTTTCAGTTCTAAATGGTAAACGGGTTCTTATTAGTATTGTCCTCCCTCTTATTGATTATTTTATGCATTTTATAGCTTTGGCAGATGTATGAATGTTTATACCTTGTTACGGAGTTGGGTACTTGGTGGTGTAGCTGTTGAAAACACAGAGGCAACACTTTTAGCATTGTTTGAAACTTTTCATTATCAGTTTACTCTTAGATTGTTGTGGCAAACAGTTATCAAATCATGGAAGGAGTCAATACAAAAATATTAGTACATCACGCCCTCACGTTTATAGTAGGGACACATGCTTGTACAGCTATTTTCTAGATGTAACTCAAGTTAGGAGAAATTGGGTTGTTGGTGGTATTGTTTTTGAGAAACAAGATGAAATATGTTGGATACCATTCTCAACTATTCAAAGAAATTCTTCTTGCTACTAAAAGCAAATATTTGGAAGCGGCTGATATAAAAACCAAATACTTGCTTCAAAAAACAAATTCTCCATTCAAAAACAAATACTTGCTACTAAAAGTGGCTAATTTATGCCATGCAGTAGGCAAGAATTGGAAGTGGCGCTCTTTTGGCTGTGATTCCAGATCCAGTGACGTGTTTCTCCACTGCAAAGTATTCCCAAAAGCAAGTCTTCAGGGTGTCAGCAGACTCGAACTTGCTTATTGTTGATTGGATCACTAGTGGGCGTCATGAGAGCGGAGAAAGATGGGATTTTGAACTCTACAAAAGCACCAACCACATCTTCTTAGAAGGCGACCAGCCTTTGTTTCTTGATGCGGTAGTATTCCTCTTTCAGATGCTTTTAAGTAGTTTTGCGTACTGAAAATGGCAGACTACATTAATGAGGTTATTTTAATCAGGGAACCCTTGGTAGTCATTCAGTTCTTCTTCTTCTTCTTCTTTTTAGTTGTTGCTTACTATTATTGTCCTATTAAGAAAACAGATAGTTATGTTGGCTTCATTTTTGAAATAAAGCACTTTATCGAGCTGATGGACAGCCAGGATGAGACTATCTTCTATTATCCACCGTTGTGTTAACGGATGCTTTTATTTCCTTTTGCTTTTCTATTTCCCTGTCCTTTTCCTTACCTGAATTCTTGGGCCAAATACAGCCTTAGTATCTGAACAATGGTGGAATATTTGTTTGTTTACTTATGGAATGTGTTGCAAGTTATTGAACCATCTCAGCAAATACAGGATATCAAGTTGAGCTTCATGCATCTACATGTCATAGGTGCTTATCTTAAATATTTTTCGTTTGTTGACATAGATATTACTCGAGCAAGGAAGCATTACTTCTATTGCTGAACGCATGCAAGATTATCAAGTTCTTGCTATGGTCATTCTCTTGGGGTATGCAATGTGTACTTCGAATATTATGACTTCGGTGTATCATTGGTTTATTTTATTCAACTGTGAGGATGAATGGAATGTTGTTTGTAACTGCTAGCCGTTTTCTTGTTTTTAGGCCAAAGTTGCAGCACGTTCAAAACCAAGTTCAACAATATGTAAAGAACATGATGTCAGAGCAGCTGCGTATGCCTTCCACTGCTTCGAGAGCCTATGGAAAAACAAATAACGATCACCGGTTGACAAAACCGGCGTTTATTGCTTCTTGTAGTGGCTTTGGTCCTAAGGTACTTCTATCAACTCCATCTCCTATAAGGTAGCTAATTATGTATGATTCTCTATGTCAAACCCACAATTCATTGTAACTTACGTGGGCCTTTACATATTGTTAGAGCTTGTCCCCTATTGATTAGTTACTACCTCTACCTCCCAAAGGCGGCGTCTCCACCTATAGCCAATCGGTTATGAGTTGGATGCTTTAACACATATATGCATCTACTTGATGATATGGGTATTCGGTTATCAAGATCACTTTTCATGTTATTTTCATGCGTTGTCTTAGAATATTTGAGATTGTATCATTGTCCATCCAGGAGTTTATTACCTTCCAAATACTCGACTACTCCCTTGACAAAACATAGTCGGTCAATTCTCTCAAGACTGGTAAACAGTTTGTAATTGTGGTGTTGGATTATGATCATTCTTACCTAAAAGAGCGAAAGTTCCATGCATTTCTCCCTTTGCACTTGCTTTGCTTTTTCTTTTCCTTCATTTCTGTGGTCAAGTCCTACAATTGTTTGGGACTTACGTGTGCCCATGTATATGCATATCTTATTGTGTTACTTTACTCTTTGCTTATTAAGATCTGGTTTCAGTAATATTGTGTTTCTTGCATAGAATTTTAAGATGTGCATCATGGCCCATCTGAAGTGTGAGACCATTAGATGGAGAAAATTATATTTTTTACATAGGATTTGGGATGCTTAATAACTGCTACAAGATTGATACATGAAGCAAATAAAAAGAAAATAAAAGACAGAACACAACCGAACAGCCAACTCTCACATGAATGGAGACTTTGGCTTCTAGCTCAATGGGCGTATTCCAGCACTCAAGGTTAGCAGGTTCTGAGTCCAAACTGATAGAAGAGCATCAGCACCATCGTAGTAATCTAACACATTAACCCACTAACGCTACCTATGGCAACCAAAAAACTCATATGAATCGCCACATGTTATTGTTGGGTACTATCATTGTAAAAGGCGTATTTATTCGTTTTTACTTGACTTAATAGTAAATATATGAGATTCTTTGTTCAAAGTGCCAATGCAAGAGGTACATGATCATCGCCTTTTTCAGTGACAATACTAAACTTCTCATATGCAGGGAGTAGGCGTTGTTGTCCGAATAGCTGCCACAACCACTGAATCCGTTTACAGGTTCCTGCAGCATCAATTGCTTAGCTTAGAGCCATTGCTTGGGGTATCGCCATATCGGTCATCTTGAGAACTGTGTTGCTTTTATGGTGGCTTAAGCCCTCAAATTGTTGTACTCAGTATGTTTTTTTTTAATGAAACCAAAATTTGTGTCTATCTTTGCAAACGATTCTCTCTGTAGTATCCTAGAAATAGGAGTACAAATAAAATAGCACATGTGGTGGATGAGGCTGCAGTTCAACGTTAGCCTTCTCCGGAGTGACTTGCTTCAAACTCAGGGTTGGATTGGTTTATGCTTTGGTCCCTGGGGGGAAAACAAAGTATGGCCTTAGGATTAGTTGGGCTTTCTTTGACTGTTAATTTACCATTGTTCGTTTGCATATTTTTTCAGTGAACTCACGTCCAGCTGGGAAATTCACGTCTACGGTTGATCTGTCCTGTACTTGGGGGGTTTCCCACTGACCGACTTGATTGACAATAAGTCAGTGGAGTGGAACCGGCTTATTGAGTGAAATTTGATTAATGTACTTATTGAGTGAAATTTGATTAATGTATTGTGAGAGAATGACCAATCTCGTACAGTATAATAAACCAATTTTGAGAATAAGTTGGTTTAGTGGAACAAGTTAGGTTTGTGATAATATAATACTCCTTCCGTCCCAAAATGAATATCCAAAATCACTATTCATGCCTTTTGGAAGATCATTTACTATATTGTTTGGGTTGTGAAGATTTATATATGCAAATCTTGTTCGATAGATATTGCTAATTTTATTAAACAAAGTCTTTAAAATCTGAAAGAGTATTATAAAATATGAAATTCAGATGACTCTCTGAGAGGCATGAATAGTGATTTTAGACATCCATTTGAGGACGGAGGGAGTAATACCTTTCCAACTTAAGATTCTCATGGGGTGAAAGGGTCCTAGTTGTGTTCTAAGACTTTTTACACTTCAACAGTTTGTTGATCTACCATTTGAATTTTTGTGGATATATCCCTTCCATTGGAGTCCTTTTCTCCAAATTTTTTTGGCTGTGCCTATGCTTCAATCAAATTAACATGTTTCATTTTCTTACTCAAGAAATATGACTACCTAAGTTCACTTAATAAGAGTTTCTTTCTTGTAAAGATTCCAAACTATAATCGTCATGCATGAACGCGTCTCCTATATTTCAAAGGAAGCGATGAAGGTTTCAGTCTCGGTTTGAAGAACACAAGGCAAAAATGGAGATTTATTATTAGGCAACCAAACCCTTGTCCTCTACACAAATAGCATCATTCGCGGTTGTACAGATATTTTCAGGCCTTAGTTCAGTACACATTTAAACAAAACAGAGCCGCTCAACTGATTATTGATGGAAAAAGCCTCAACTAGAACGTGATCTCACAAGGTGCATGAAATGTTCTCCCCCGGCAAATAGCTTCTAGGTTTTCTCCAGCATAAGAACAAAGCGGTGAAACTTCCACACCTAGATTCAATGCAGAGACACCACGCCGTTAACACAACAGAAATTAAAATGCCTATACTGATGGTTAAAAAAAGGAACTTGATCATTGGCCATTAGTGGCTCTGTAATTCTGTCTTGCAATATTAAAACTTAAAACCCACATCAGATGGGCCATTTGTTGAATTAAACTGAAACCCTAGTTTGTCAATCACTTGGGGTTTGTCAAGAGAAAAAATAGGAAAAAACTTAATGATATGTATAAAAGTCAACGATACCAGTTGCATATAGGGGCACTGAATGTGTTAAGAAACCTCCTGCAGCAACCACCCAACGAGTATGGAGACGGAGAACTAGCAGCCGAGCACTGTCTGGAGTGTCAAAATTTGACCCGTTGGCATTTTTCACTGGTGCAAATTCTTCTTCACGCAACACCTAAATATTTAGAGAAATCCGTAGTCATATAGTTAGATCATGAGTAACTTATGAGATCGATATTTCTCCGAGGTAGCTCAAGTCACTGAGAAAGAAGCAGACAACATGAGAGAGAGAGAGAGAGAGAGAGAGAGAGAGAGAGAGAGAGAGAGAGAGAGAGAGAGAGAGAGAGAGAGACCTCAAAAAGGGCTGTGGAAGGTGAATAGGGAAATGCATCAAAAATAAACTGCTCTAATTTGTATCCCATGGTTTGTCCATGGATGGAAGGGATTTTCTTCTCTGCAAGATGATAACTGCACTCACATTCCATGAAGTTTTATATCAATATCTGAAAATTAATTCAACTGTGACACACCAAAAAAAATATGATGAATAGCACAACAAATTTTAAGAATTGGGCATGGTATAACAATGTAAGAGGAGAATGCCCTGTAGGCAAACAGGAAAAGAAGGCTCACAACAAAACAGAGAACTAGCAACAAAGCAAAGAAATCAAGTATAGCTTGACTATCCATGAACGAAGCATGAATAATCTAGTTGCACAATAAAACTGCTGATTAAAGATCTGGTCATTTTTTCTTCTCCCATGACAACGGAAAAATCAAAATATCACGTGGTAAATCTGATTCTAGGAGTAACTACCAAGTATATTATCCAGTCAAGTTTACTATATGAGTATGAATAAAACTCGCATATCCATGAATGCTCAACGGTACCTTGTTAACAAAATTTTACCCTAGATTACGTTGTAAGAAATGCAACTTCGGAAATACGAACATAATGGCGCATCGATGTGTTCTTGGGACATAAAAATCAAATGAATCTGATGCTTGGACTCCAACAGAATACTCATACCATATATCCGTACCCGAGTTCATGTATTCTAAGAGTGATTGATGATTCAACGTCAAGCAGCAGCACAGTTGAACGAAGTAGAATTCACAGAACAAGCAAAAACCGAGAGGAGACAAATGAGGTGGTGGCGAAAAGGCCTAGAGGCCAATTCTCTAATGAAAACCATCACACTAGAACCAATTATAAATCTACCGATATCTTCCTTGAAAATGATTTGCTTTTCCATGAAAATGGAAGTGATAATGGGTTAAGTACCTCAAACGATGTTTAAGCAGTAACACTGATTACAAGGAAGCTCCCCAAGGAACTAGATATAACAATTGTTGGTCTACTACTCATATAATCAATCTAAAGCTTCAGAGATGGTGCTCACAGATAATACTGTTGTCTAGAGAATGGCTTTTATTATAGGATGCAACTATCAAAACCTTCAGAAAAATCTCCTCCAAAGAGTAATAATTCATTCCATACATCTCTAACAAAAATGTCATGACATTACAGATTAAGAAATGAACATATGTTTTGTTTCCAATAATCAAAATCTTCGGAAAAATATAATTTAATATAGATTACGTGATTCTAAAACATCTCTAACAACAACATAGTGAACCGTGACAACACAGATTGAATATTTGACATTATCTTCCATAAACCAGAAATCATATTGTTGCAGTGACGGAAACGTATTTGACTGCCTCAAATATCAAAGAAAAGTGACAATGATAACGAGAAGGATTTTACTACTCACATACTGTCCTTCTCAAGGCCACTTGCTACTTGGTTCAGGAAATCCAAAGTAAACATATGTAAGCACAGCTGAAAAGCATGAAACACATCAAATTCAGCAATATTCAATCCATCACAAAGACGGAAAAAAACGTAAATTAACCATCATGCTGTTTTCACTTTTGAAGCATTAATAGGAAGAAGTGCAGATGACTACGTGATTTATCGGTTTGATCAAACGTATTTATTTGAATACCCCAGTTTATGAAAAACTAGAAGGGAAAAGCATATGAAACTTTGCTAGCTTCTTTACAAGCTTAACCAAAGGACGTTACTTGTAATTGAGATCCCCATTAATGGAGAGAACTAGGTGGTAGTTACCAGACTGCAGACAGAAAAACACATGAGACTGCTCTCACGCTTGAACTCACTTTGTCATGATTGATAGCCCAAGCCTCCACCAGTTCGCCAAGCAACTCCCAACTTGTTTTTGCCCCTAATGTACTTGTTATTTCATTATTAGTTTTGCTTTTCTTGTTTTTGCAGTATCTTTCCCTACCCTGTGCATGTCTTTGTCTCACAAAAAATTTACCCTCCAATATTATGAGGAATCAACGGAACCGAATGTAAAGGTCTGTTTATTCAGCCTAAGCCATGACTTAAATGCCGCGATGACAGAATGAAACAATCATGCATATTAAAATATATCTCTAAAGACATCGTAACCATAAACACTGCTATGCTTTTCATTCTTAAAATGCAAAGAGAACTTGTGCAAGGGTGAAGAGTTGAATACAAGGCATGTCATATTTGCATAAATTCTTCAAGAAGTGTAATTCTGCTTTTAACAGGAAGAAAAAGTAAATTATTAAACTGAAAGGACTAATTGAGACTAGAAAGTTGATCAAACACAGAAGTTAGATGGTTTAAAACAACGGACTTTACCAACACGGTAGCGTTTGACACTATCATTCAGCACCTGGCAGTGCTGAAAAGATTTATAGACATAAACAGCCTCTGAAATGCAATCTTCAGGCAGTTGGGTTACAAGATTTTTGTTAATCATATGTCACAGTAAGTAGATACTCATGCTGCTTAGGCCAAAAAAAAAAAGTAGATACTCATGTAAGAACAAGCACACTTAAATGGAGCAAAGGTAACAAAGAAGCATACATTACTCCAACAAAAGCGAAGACGACCAGTTCCTTGATTTATTGCACTAGCCAGCGATGGATCCAACTCACTATATTCAACTACAGATAGAGGTCCGCCTTTCCCCCGCCGTACAAATACACCAACCTTTTCTTGTGGGTATGCCTGTGGTGAATTCAAGATGTTTGAAATGTCAAGAGCTTCTTTCTTTCTACTTTTAATGGAGGGTACCAACTTCAACAGAGAAAAAAGAAATCACCAAGACTAAAAACCAACGAAGACAACACTGAATACCCACATTGGTCAGGGATAGTCAGTCAGTCACTTGAAGTTTTATGTTTTGACACTTTGCCCCATGAACCTTCAAATCAGAGAGAGAGAACAAGAAAAATAGGCATGGAAGACCAAAAAATCCTCAGGTTTATGACTACCTATTGTTTATACATATTAATATTCTATAATAAAATTATAATATTACCAAATTAACCTCAAACATCTGCCATTCCAAAATGATGGGAAGGTAGGAAAATGAAAATTTATGAAAAATGGATGGGCATGTGAGTTAGCAAAACATGGGGGAGGTCTGCTCTTACGAATTTGATTGAAATACATGGAGTTTATATTAACGATTATACTCTTTGATTTGTTTAATTTTTAGTCTTTTATTTCTTCATTCCTGGTGAGTTTCTTCTTCATCATTTACAGTTGGTTTATGAATCACTTGTCTTTTGGTTAATAAGCGCATATAAACACCAAAAAAAAATTTGAACCACTATGAAAGTTCACTTTTTATAGATGTTGTGCAGCCTCTTCTACGAGGTTGTCCCATTTCAGAACCCTTGGTTTCAAATAGAACAATAGAAGTGGGATGCAATGAGACTATGAGAAGTTACAGCGCTGTGAAGTACACAGTTTAATACGTTGCACAACTGAGAGCAAAGTTGAATTTCATACACTAGTTCATGTAAACCATAAAGGTTTCTCACCTTGCGGACCACTTTTGCAGCTGCAGCTACACCTTTGTCAATAAAATAGCCCAAGAAAGTGGGATCACCAACACGGACCTGCTTTCAAAAAGCTAATCACTACATCTCAAAATAGGACAAGCTTCTAAGAAAAGTCAATCAGAACGAGAACAAAACAGTCAAAGTCAAGAGAAAAACTCACTAATGCATTATCGACCCCATAGCAGTCCAAATATTTAACCCCTCTCGTGGCCATATCTTCCAACAGTCTTGAATATTTCAAAGCTGCTCCATTGGTCGGTGTCCAAAATCCGATTACAAGTTGAAACATCAAAGGACAAGGTAGCAAAGATTTGATGTAAGTGACAATGGACACATGACATTGCTATTGGAAGTACCTGAATACACTCCTCCATTTCCATCTGGAGCCTTTGCAACCTGGTTTCACGAATGTAGATAAAAAATAAAAATAAAAACAAAGAAGACAATTTTGATACATTGTTCACATTACAGTGAAAAGAGTTGCACAGACATTGTCGAACTACAAGGTACGACATTATCAAGTAAATAATACAGGCCACATCAGCAAAATTGACAAATATTCTATTCTCAGTCAGTTTTGTTCAATCATACAAATATTGTGATGCCAGAAGTCTGCAACCTAATATCTAAGATACGTGACTATCTATCCCGGGAAATGTTGGCCCCAAGCTCCCAACCCTCCACCCAACCACATGGAAAACTATACACTTGTTTACTTAAGCTTAAATGTTGAAAGTAGTATTGGGACACATTTTCAAACAGCTTAAGCTTTTGAGAAAATTGTCGACTTAATACTTGTTGCTTACCTTGCCTCGATTTTTCTTTACTCATTCTATATTGTTTTTTTGCTCATTTAGTGCCAATTTGCTTTGCATGTTTTAGGACTTAACTGTCGTTTCTTGATCTTTAGTCGTCTCAGGCTTCTTCTAAAGTTCTAATATCTGACATAAAATGAGTGGGTACTGGGTATTGCCTTTAGGTTCTAGGAGACATTCTTGTTGGGTTTCAAAATTTTAGAGGTTTTTCATCAGCTACAAAAGTAATAAAACTAGATGTGAAATTCAGAAACTGGCCCAGAAAACAGAAAAATAATTGCAAAGGGAAGGTAAACAAATAATCCATATCAAAGAACAAATTGGTAAAAATATGCCAACACACGAAGTAAATAAGTAAACTCTTGGGATTACTCAATCCTTTCATCTTTGTGAATAATGAAAAAATTTCTTTTGCTGATAGAAAAAAATAGCAGGGAAACTGATTCCGAAGACTAATGCAAAATCAAGAGACTCCACCAAGTTTTACATAAAAAGAAACAGCATGCAAGGAAAAACAACAAGAAAACCTACTCTGTACGGGGTCTCCATTATAAATCTACCATCCTTTGACACACATGGTATGGTACCTTGTTGGAAGAAGGTGACCTGCATGGAAAGATGTCTTCTGAAAGGTTAAGTAAATGTAAGAACTAGGTCAAAAGCACAAAACATTGATGCATCTTACTTGATCAGCTTCGAGACCGAAATATTTATGGCATTCAAAGAATTTGTGTGTGGCATCATCAGTAAATGGGCTAGTCATTATGTACCAATGAATTTGTACAAACCCAGCCGAGCCTGTATAAAATCTAACTGAAGATTTAGGATGGCGAGAATCACCAAGTATGGACTAAAGAACGTAGAAGATGAACCTCACCCTCATTTGCAGATTGAGCTGCTAATTTTTGTAGACATAAAATTCGCTCAGCTTGAAGTTGGAAAAGTGACTTTCCAGACGGAAGTCCGATCTCTGAAGTGAAGAGGATAAAAAAGAATCATCTAAGCAATTAGAATCTTTACCGACAATTAAAAATAAAGAGAGAGAAAGAAATAGCAATCTTTGAGGTAAAAGTATCCATGGTGACGATGGAACCACAGAAGTCCTCAAATCCAGGAGATACCAAGCGAAAATCACGATTTCCTCAGGACGATGAAACGTAATCATAGAGGGCATTTACATTGCTCAAGGTACGTGCATATTAGGGATCTCTATGGAAGACACAGAAGGAAGATGAATTTGAAAAGATAAAAAGGACAATCTGTATCTATAATTCTATATATAAGTGAAATAGATAAAGGTTGATCTATTTCACTTATTCGACTGGAATGGCAGCGAATCAAACAAAAAAAATGAATATATATCGTGTAGAAATCTAATATTCGCGCGAATTATAATACTGCAAATACCATAGGACTCCCAGTTCAAAAAAAAAAAAAAAAACATTGCAAGGCCTTCCACTAGTTTTTTTCTGATAAGATGAAAAATTATTTGAAAACAAGGTGCCATAAAAGGGGTAAACCTCGTACGCTCAATGGGCATGAATCCTATTAAGTGATCCCTCCACAGGCACACACAAATTAACTGTATAAGCAATGAAATAGAAATTGAATGAAAAAACCCAGCAAACAGACAGAATAAGGAGCAAAGCTGTTTCACTTGTGGGATGACAGGTGTATTTTCTGACGATGAAAATCCCACAATTAAGAGATTCATTCGTTCCCATTCCTCACGAAAGAAATTATTCAGGACAACCAAGATATCTTGAGGAACTGGAAGGAGAAAAAGATAAATTTCTCAAATGGTTGAATTATACAGCCAAGTAGGTTGGAGGTCTAGGATTTGAAGAGAAGTATAAAAATGTTTGATCTCCTGAACCCTCAAGTAGAGGTTAAAAAAAAGTTTTCAAATATGTAAGAGTATAATAGTATATACATCAATCATGCTATCCCCTGTAGTAGCACTCTTGTGCCGTGTTTCCAAACTCAAGAAAATCTAGCCCCTTTAGGCTGAGATATATCAGGCAATGATTGATAGCACTAAATTGTTTGCTGCAATATTAGCCATGACCATAGAAAGGCACTCTAAGTTATAAGAAGAAAATAATATACCGATACTTACTAAAACAGCCCTTTGGATCTGAGCTTCCCAGCCGAGTTCCCTGCATTTCGAATTCAATCATGAAGAGCACATCCATGAACCACCTAAAGACTCAACTTTCAAAGGCTTTACAGTACCACTTTTTATTTTTATTTTTTTGAGAATAGGCTTTATAGTACCGTACAAAGCAAAGAAGACCAAGTAACATGAATTAAGAGACACAGAGAATAACAAACTCAGAAAGCCAGCACTAGAATAACAAACGCTTACTTTCAAAAAAGATATAGCATCTATCTGCCATCCCAAACAAAAAAAAAATGTTCGCAATTGACGACCGTACAGCTTCCCCTCAGTTCTTCTAACAAATTGTAAGTGTGATTGAAAAACAGAACTCAAAAGTTCCTTACTTTTGCACATTGCATTTACTACAGTGTTACCAAACGTAATGATGTATTCCAGTTTGCCAACATCACTTTAGTCCTAAGTAAGAATCAACATTTGCTAAAGTTGGTGGCTTCTTCTTTTTACTTTCATCTTTTTCATGCAAGTACACCACTTAAATGAGTACATCAAAAAAAAAAAAGTGCTGAAACAACAAACCACCATCAAACCTCTCTGCTACTAATTCATAATATCAGAATTAGAACAACATTTTATTTGTAGAAAGATCGAAGTAACAACCAAAGTTGTGAATCAAATGACTACCAGAAATGGAATGACAACTTCCCCTACTAAGTATGTTAGCTTTCACAATAACTCACATATTAGTTATACATACAGTCATGTGTCCAAGAAGGCAATGGATGTGGGCCATGTGGCTTATAAAAAAAGGACCCGGCTTCTTTGCAATTGCATCTCGGTCATCCATATCGGCAATCAATGGTCCATATTTAAAAAAAACTCTTCCTGGGATATTCTTCAAAAAATCTGAGTTATTAAACGACTCTCTGCAATCCAAACTCAGACTGCAGATAAGCCTGATTCCCAAAAAAGACGATGGTTTTGGCCATGATTCTCACTCCCAAGACTGTACATAACAACTCTATCCCATATAACATTATCATGCATCAGCTCTACCATAAGGTTTTTGCTTTGTTTTTTCTTCCCCTTTGACCCTCTTTAATGGGTTCAGCTAACAGGAACCTGGAATATGCTATCACCATTCAAGCACAAAAAGGGTACAAATTCCTAATTCGCCAATCATTAAAAAAGTTAAACTCTTAATTGATTGGATGACCATATCCATCACCAAATTCCCACTAATAAACTCCCCATAAAGCAAGCATCATTAACAAAAAAATATATTATTTCAACTTTTTCAGTGTTGTTAAATATTCCACCACAAAAAGTAAAAGTAACTCTTAAAATTACTAGCCAGTAGCCACACAAGTTCAGTTGGAGTAGAATGGAAATAAGAAAGAATACCTGGCCACCAGATAAAAGCAAAACAGCTAACTTGCCATCTGAGATTGCCTTTAACCCCATTTTCCACCATTTCTCTCTCTCATCTAACGTTCTCTCCTCCACTGTCGATACACTACCCTCCGGCACCGGTTCAATTGCGGCTGCCGGAACCCCTGAACAATTTTGAGAAAAAAAATTAAAAGAAATATATAATTCCACTAAAAAACACATCCACGTACGTATAGAATTATGGAATTTGCGGCTAGCTGAAATTTTTTTCCTTCCCAAACTACCCTTTACCCAAATTCCTTTCTCCCCTCTTTTCTACTTTCACATTCTAGATTTCATTAGAGATCAATCAAAATTCAAGATTTCTCTTTTGATCTTTTGCATAACTAGATTTGCACACAAAGCACGTTCACTAATATATACATACATATAGATGTATATAGTATGTATGTAGAGAGAGAGAGAGAGACCTTGGGATTGAAATGAACAACGGATGATCCTATCGATCCTCGGAAGATCTATGCCCTGAATTTTGATCAACAGAACCAGATTTAAATCGCGAAACCATCGAATCAAAAAAAAAATTGAATCGCCAGAAACCGATTGTCAAAATTGGATAGGGAACGCAAATTCAATCAAGTGAGATAGACGACGAGAAATCCATCAGCATCAACATGCATACAAAATTGTCAATGTGAGGCAGTGCAACGAAAATTGACCTCCATGTCCCTGACGAGAAGGTCGCGTTCGTCGGGGGAGAGCTCGTCCCAGAGGGCAAAAGCGTCTTCTTGGCCGTAATCCTTGAGCCTCTCGAGGAGTGCTTGTGGAGGCGAACACGATCCATTTGTACCATCGACGACTACCGGTTCCCTCATCCTGTATCTCTCTGTATACAGATCTCAGTGGTTCTCTCTCTAGATCTCTCTCGCTCTCACTCTAGGTTGCAGAGAGAGGAGTGTGGTATGGTATGGGATGGGATGGTGGTTTTTGTTTTGTCGGGTGGTTGGGTTTTTGCGTAGAAGAATTTATAACAGTAGCGGGGAAGACAAGAATCAACCACTTGCAAAAAGTTTGATCTACTACTCCTATATCTATTTAGCGGGGAGGAGCTTCTAAAGCCACGTGTTTTTATCTTTATTCCACCCCCAACTAGTATTAATATAGTACTTGGCTTTTCTCACTCCTTGACGAGTACTTAGCCCCGTTCCACTAACTCAAAAAGTCAAAGTCAGTTTATTACGCTTTTCGAGACAGGTCGTCTCCTCACAATACATCACATAAAAAACCACAAAAAGCCAATGCGTATTTCGAGCTCTCACATAAAAAAGCCAAAAGACAAAAAGCCAAAAAAACCAAGTTAATTACGAAGAGATGTGGAGCTCCGGCCGCTAGTATCTTTCGGTCATCTTCCTCCAGCCACGTCCGAGCGGATTGGTGATTCTATCGTCATTTTGCGTTCTTTAATATTTCTAATTTTGTATTTTCCCCGTCTATTTATTGTCGAACAGTCACTGTTCTTTTAAAAATATCGAGGAAATTATTGTTGTTAATTACAGAAAAGTACTGATCAAGAACCCTTATTTGTTTCTCGGAATAATGCTTTTCTGCTTGTTGTTTTAAATTTAAAAAATAATGTTCTTAACCGTATTGTGGATAAAAACAGTAATGTTCTGTCTGCCTTTGTATTTATACAGGGTGTACCGGCCGGCCCCAGAAGTGCTGAGAAGGTTCCCCCTATATCCAACGAAGGGTGCAAAGAGGACACATGCCACTTGGCAAAAGGACCAGCGCAGACTCAACCGAGCAAGCCCCGTTTGAAATTGTCCTTGACTTAGGTTCGTTCAGTACGAATCGGAACAGGTGTCAAGGTGAAACTACGTCCCACCATCCGCTAGGCCGAGAAGCTCCTTGCATGGAGCTCTCGGCGGGGAATCATGGGACGGCCTCCTAGGGCCCATCGCTCGAATCGGTGAATCCGATGGGGACCCCTTGGCAAACCTGGTCGCCTCTCATCAAACGCTTTCAAAATCGAGTCGGTTGATGTCGGCTTGGGGATGTTTGGAACATGTAAGGGAGCTCGGCGCCAGGCATGCTTGACTTACTGCATAGAGCATTGATGGTGGCAGTCAACCACCCAGCAGACTTTGCCTGCAGGGCCACGTGGTTGACCAGGGAACACTCCCATATCATTTGACCCTCCAATGTATCATGCGTGATGCAAGCCGAAGCACTACACCATGACGTCAGTTGAAGCACTGCATCTGTGCAGACATTCTTACAGCACCAGGCATCATCTAGGGTATGGACGGTGCGGGTGAGGTATACGAGGGGCGTGGGACGCACGTCCCCCTTGGCCTATAAATAAGGTCTCCACCTACCTCAAAAAGGATCTTCTCTCCACATTGAATACCCTCATAACTCTCTTTCTCTCTCTAAGTTAGCCAGTGAAACTTCTCCCTCTATGGACAGACTTGACCGTCAGAGTGTCGTCCCGGACAACCATCGTCTGGGTTTGACACTAACGCGGGTATTCAATGTGCAGACTATCTCTCCAGGCAAGCGGGCTAAAACTCAGGATATGTCCAACTAGTCCACCACATTTCCGTACGAACCAGGAAGACCAAATGGGTAAATCCGGCGAAGCGCCTCCCACACAGGGTATATATGCGCCTTCTAATCGGCGACAAAATTTCTCTTCATTAACCACAAGATCAAATGAGCCTTAATGTCGAGCTCGGTTACGAAACAGTGGCTATTTTTTTAATAAATAGATTGAGAATCCAAAATTCGAATAAATGGATAATGATATGGAAAGTTCAAGGACTCGATAGATTTAATCGATAGATTAAGGGCAAAATAGAAAGATGTAGAGTAGTTGAGGGACCCCCACAAAATCGAAATTCGTTTACTATATGATTCTGCCACTTGGAAAATTAATCTAGTCCAAATACTCTAAAATCTAAAAACCTCATTTCTCTCCACAAATTCCGGAGATCCTTTAACAAGATTCTGCCACAACCGAAAATTAATTGGATTCAAAGACTATAAATCGAAGTACTTCATTCTGCTCCACAAAATCTGGAGTTCGTTTATCGGGATTTAGGCTCGATCGGAACCCGACCGGAATTCACGAAAGAAAAATGCATCAAACGCATTTTTTATACTACTATTGATTGTCTGAACAATGTCATATGTAGTGCTTTAGGCCAGATCGGATCAGTCGGGTCTTGTAGATTAAAAGGATTTTTGCGTAGACTGTTTATACCATAATAGTAATTGATGCGGTATGCATTGACAATAAGTACAACACGGCCGGAGATCATCATAAGACCCAACAGACGAGACGACTACGAGCTCAAAAAAAAATTGAAAAGCAATGAAGGAGACAATCAAACGCTGATAAATAGTCCAATGATATTTGGTTTTTAGCCTAATTTCGATTGGAATATATGTTTTCCTCCACATATACTGCATAGAACTGATTCTTTGGAATATGCCATGAAGATCATTTATGTGCTGAGATGCTATAGAGAAGTACTGTATAGGCAAGGAATAAAGACAGAATTTAGCACTTAGCAGCATTCCACAAGCAAGGGGAGTACTTGGTAGTGTATTTCATACAGAGAGTAACAATTGGCCTTATTCGGTTGGGGGTTTTTGAACCGGGTTTTGAGAACCTTTCCTTGTTTGGTTTTCAAGGGTTTTTGAGTTGGGGTTTTGAGAACCCGGGTTTTCAAAACTGGGTTCTCAAAACCCCAACCAAACAAGGTGAAAGTGATTAAAAAAATATGGATACACCATTTGGTACACACTGGGTTGAGTGAGACCCATTTCGGAGTTTCACGTAAATAATCGAAAACCATTCATTTTATTTAAAACATGTTTTTTGAATCCTTAAAAAAAATCAACTTATTCGGATATTAGTAAAGTCTCGATCGATTTTCGTCGTTGAATTCGCGGAGGCAAAAATTTTATTAAGACTTTGTCATATCTGAATGAGCTCATTTTTTACGAGAACCCTTACAACAAGATTTTAAACAAATTAAACAGCACAAATCATTAGTTTGAAACCTCAAAATGGGTCCCACACAAAATCGTGTATGGTTAGCTAGCGTACACCAAATGAATGTATCATAGCTGGGCTCAATTGATTATTGTTCAATCTAGATGACGCAAAGACGGATCCAAAGTTCCATTCCTGGGTGTAAACTTTTACTATAATGTAGCGGACAGAGTTTTATAATTCCACTATATTCTTTAATTAAAAGTCAAATATGAGAATTATTTTAAAAATGTTTTGGGGAGATCTTCGTCCCCTTCGCCCATAGATTCTCCCCTGACTAAATGGTGCATTGGCAGAAAAGCGAAATTCCTTGGAAATGCATCTTGTTCAAGCCAATTTCTAAGGTACTCAATAAGTTTTTATTGTTGGTTTTTAACAGTTTCATAATTTGTTTTCAAATTCTAATAAAAAAAACCCAATTTCTAATGGATCCATGGGCTTTTCCTCACCCGTGGCAGAGGCTTTCTAGCAGCGGTGTTTGCACCTAGCAGAATCGATGAGATCCTCTCCACGACAACTGTTTTTTTTTTTTTCCTATTGTTTCTGGTATTTTGGACAGGTTGAATCCTTCGGAATTATAGTACATTTTTTCATAGAAGTACCCATACTGGTAAGAATATAACCGCTAAGAGTTAATAAATATATCTTAACCATAGGTTACGAGATAACTATTGTCGAATTGGGGGTACTACAGATCCCTGCAATTAAACCAATAACACAACAATTTGAGAAATTGCCTCGTCACTTCCTTCTTACTTTTGTGAGTTTAGAGAAGAAAAACGAAATAATTAAAACAAGCCAAAAGGCGTTTAATGGAAAGTAACAACAAGGGAAAATGTAGTACAAAATTATACCACAAAAGTAAGTCTTTTCCTTTATAAATCTCTTTTCTGTTTACATATTTATAGAATGATTGCCTACTTGAACAAAAGCTTTTGAAACAGCCAAGGAAATTATACTAGTGTTTGTTTGATGAATTGTTTTTTTCTACTTTTAGGGGACACATGGGGTTTGTTCGTTTGGGTTTTTGGAATTGGGTTTCGAAAACCCTCCCTTGTTCGGTTTCACCAATGGGTTTTCTATCCTTTTTTTTACGGATTTTGAGAATCGGTTCTCAAAAACCCATTTGGATTTCAACAAAGGTTTTCAAAAATTCTGAAAACCGATTCTCAAAAACTCTTCCAAACAAGGTGACGGGTTCTCTTTTATGGTAGGAGTACTAATTAAAGTGTTTAACCTCAAGAAGGGAACTCTAAAAAGTATAGGAAAATATCGCTAGGATGACTAGCTAGCTTCACTACTCACTAGGATTAGATGAAAGGATGACAGGGATAATTTATACTCTGGGTCCCAGATAAATTTCTATTATGTTGACACGTGTCCTCTTTAACTCTAGCGTTAACTCTAGTTAGACAATCGCTCCAACACACACAGCCCCGCTCCTTCATGGACCGGCCCATGTGCCTCCACCTCCTCAACACCGGCTACACCCTCACCCTCGGCGCAGCCTGAGCCCCCTCCCCCTCCCCCCTCGCCGACGTTGTCTTCTCCATCGTCGGCTCTCTGGAATCTATTGACGCCGGTGAACTGCTACAAACCTCGAACTGCCACCACCACACTAAAATATATACCACCATTGAGTTCTATTTTCTTATAATTTCATAGAATCATAGAGAATCGAAATGAAAAATTAAGCATTGCTACCCAACAGACCAATACTGTCAACTGCATTAGCACCATGGAATTAATTGAGTATCAAACATGGAGTACTACTCCTCAAATCCAAGTTCCAACCTGATCCGTTGTCCCAACAAGTGAACTCAGCATTCTATTTGATTAAGGATTGTCAGACAAATTAAAAAGAAAGAAGAAGACGCAGGAAAGTGGCGGGGGGGGGTGTACTACTGGAGTAGTTCCGGCGGAGTTAGAGGCTCCAACGTGCTCCACGCCAAGTCCTGCTTCGCTGTCGACGCCCCCGTTTCAGGCGGCGCCTTCGAACAAAACCGTAGCCATCTTCGCCGGCGGCGACGAAACCACCGTCAACCGCCTCAAACCCATCTTCTCTCTCCTGTGGTCGTGGTGGTGGAGAGGCCATGGAGCGGTGGCGAGTGGTGGTTGGTGGAATTGGGAGGAAGGTGTTGAAGTGGAATTAGGATTAAGGAGGACACGTGTAAGCAAATGGAGAGTGGGACAGCAACTTTGGGGACAGAAGATCCGAAGCCGTGAATGATGCTCCAAGAGCATTGAATGATTTTTCCTCGTTGAGGGGATATAAATAAAGCATGTAATTAGAGCACCGAATTTGATTTAACTTTTTGTGATTGGAAAAAAGAAGCAAATTATGCATAGCTAATGAATACTCCTAACTAGGACTAAAGTCATTGGATGTCACCACCCTAACCCATACTCTTAGTGTTCTAGTCATGAGAGAATGCTTGTCTTTACAATATCAACTTTTGATTTGAATATAGGGTTATCGCAGTGGTTAATTGACTCACATTGACATGACTTACTATCCGAAGATAGCTGGATCAATTCTCCTCGACAGAGATTTGTGGAGAAATTCGTCTAATTTATTGGGATACAGTACTTCATCACCATAAAAAATATTTTAAAAAAACTTTTGATTTGAATCCAAACATATTCAAGCATTTAAAATTCCGTTTAACTAGTTTGAGTAATGTAATTGATATTCACACTCTCCAAGTTGTTATCACCCCATTTTTTGTCTTTTAGTAAAAAATTTATCCATGAAAATTTCACTAGAAGACAAAAAAGGGGTATGGATAACAATTTGGGAGGTGTGAAAATCACTCCCCTTGAGTAATTGAATAAATATATTGGAGTCTTGTAGGGTGGGCCTAGGGTAAATTATGTCCATGAGTAAAACTTCTGATTAGATCATAATTATGCTTTAGTGGACCTCTTGTCAAATTTCGCTTATTAATGCTTCGTTCTTCCCATTTGTTCGTCCATTCTAAGGAATTTAACTTACCAAAGGGCGCATAATCATTACACTCCACAAACTTTAAGTTTCCGAAAATGCCCTCCAACTTAGAATTGTTACATCAATTCAAGAGAGAAAGGGCAAAAAGAGAATTTCCACGCAGGTTGTTACTTCACTTTTTAAATAATGGACAATCATTTTAGGACATAGCAAATTCAAAAAGAGAACAAACAAAATGGGACGGAGTAAGTATTATTTACTCAACTATTCATGTCAAACGTAATTAAGGGGGTGTTCCACTAAGCCAACTTATTGGCTTTGGGGCTTTTCACGATTTTTTATGTGATGTATTATAAGAGAGTGACTGCCTCGATTTTAAAAATAAGCTGATTTTTTAGCTTTTTTTAGTTAGTGGAATAGGGTTTAAGGACTGATCACTTCAAATTAATTTCACAATAAAAGTTACAGTATGGATGGAAGAGGAAGTAAAATTAAGGGTAAATAACTCAAATGGTCCCCTTAGTTTGGTCTTTGTGTCACTTTGATCCTTCTAGTTTTAATTGGCTCGATTTTAACCCTATAGTTATGATTTTGTTGCAACGAAGTATAATATAACTTCCATATGCTGCACAAACTACACTTGACCCTTTATCGTTTTGGCTGGTGCAAATTGATCCCTTGCCATTTAAAAACTAGCACGTGACTCCACGTGATTTATGTACTAAAGTGCAGAGTTAGATTCGTTAATGATAAATTTAAAAAGACCATAGTACACTTCTTATCCAATTATTTTTTTTCTTTCCTCTCTCATCTTAACATGTAAACCCGTACACTTACACGTACTTGAATCTGTTATCAACTTAATTAAATCAGAAATTACTTTTTATTTATCTTTTTATTTTTGTTAGTTTTGTGTCAAATTATTTTATATTATTAATCGTCTCGACAAGAGCATGGAAAAGTAAAAATTTATGTCCAAAAGCTTAATAAAGTTCACTAAAGATAAAAAAAATATTCAAAGTTGATAGATTTTTCCTATCATTTTCACGTTTTCTATCATATTTGTTTTTCTTTTTACATTCCTCTGGTCGAGAGGAATAAATTATCATTAAAGATTATTTATTTTTTCAAGTTTCTTTTGTTAGATTTACATTACTTTAAAAATATTATTTATTCCTTTTGACAAGGGAAATGCAAAAAGAAAATAAATATGAACCAAACTTGAAATTTGTCAGTAAATGTTAGTTCAAAAACTCTACCTATTTTGAATAATTTATTTTTAGTGAACTTTTCTTAAAGGTTTTGGACATAATTTTTTAAAACTTCTTTATTCCTCAAGGAATAAATAATCTAAAAAATTTGACTCAAAATTAACAAGTATAAAAACATAAATAAGAACAAAAAAAAGAATGTTGGTAATTTATGATTTAAATAGGCTATAACAGATTCAATTAGTATCTTCATCTATATGTAAACACAAATTATACATATAAGTCGTTAAATGTATGTGTTTACATTTCTAGACAAGAGACGAAATAGATAATAATCAGATAATATGGGTGATATGGTTATGTTTTCATTGTTCAATAACGGATTTAAAAATGTTCTTTAGTACACAAATCACTTGGGGTCTTGTGCTAGTTTCTAAATAACAAGGGGTCATTCTGCATCAAGTCCAAACCACAGGGGATCAACTATAGTTGGGCAGTTAGTGGGAGAACATAGAAGACATTGATTGTACTTGATTACAGCAAAATAGTAACATTAGGATTAAAATCGAACCAATTAAAACTAGAGGATCAAATTGACACAAACAACAAACCGCAGGGACCATTTGAGTACTTTACCCTAAAACTAATAAGAGAATAAACTAGATCCCTTGAAAGTGCCTTCATCTACTACTCCATTAGAATTGATTCCTTAAAATTATGTATTTATAGGGAGTATTTTTGGGGCCTAGTACAGTGACTGAGTGTGACAAGTCCCCTTCCCACCTAATGTTATGAATGTAGTAGTACTATTTAAGCAAGGAATAAAGAGAAAGGAAGAAAAAGATCTACAATATACATACACGCGCTATACACATACAAAAGAAGAAGAGAGATATACGAGTTCACATTTTATTTGTGGAGAGAGAGAGGGCAGAAAAGGGGAGAGGGGAGGAATTTTTTGTTCTTCTAAAAACACGGTCACAAAATGTATCTAAGTAGTTATGTACGCATTCTCATTCTCCGATAAGATAAGCAAATGGCAAGCCGGTATTGGTGAAACATAACTGTGTTTTAAAAATTTATACTATTTGGATAGAGAGAGTCTTAACACTGAAGAAACTAAATTGGATGGCAAAAGGTAGGTATAGCAAATAAACACTGAAGAGACAAATTAAATTGGTAAATAGTAGTAGTGCTTCCCTAGAAATATACTTTTAAGGCTTCAATTGGTTAGTAACTCAAGGCTACAAAGTCAAATTTGTAGTTTACCCACTTAGAGGGTGTTTGAGAACCTATTTTTCAGCTTTTTGGATTATGGCCAGAATGAGTTTTGAATCTGGGTAGAGTGTTTGGGAGAAATGTGCAGAATGTATTTTGCAAAAAGTAGAGTGTTTGGGAGAAAATTAATGAAAATGAATTATGGATTGATTTTTTTACCATTTTGCCCTTTTTATTTATTATGATATTAAAAGTGTGTATGAATTGAATATTATTTTTAGTAAGTTTTTTAAATTTTTTTTTTTTGGCCAAAAGATAGAATCTCCAATCAACCCAACCAAACCCTAATACAATCTACCAAAAAAAGAAAAAAGAAAAAAGAAAAAGAAAATACAAAAACATAGAAATCGTCGGAGCTCCGCCGGAGTATGTTACGCCGCCGCCGATGATGGAGGTCCGGATCTGGAAACTCCAGATCCGGCCCCCCCCCTCCCAAAAATCGAGTTTCGGCCGCCCATAGGAAGAGGAAAGAAGCTCGAACACCACGGGGGGTTGCCGGAAACCATGGGGGAAGCAATAAAGGAGAGGAGAGGCGGAAGGAAAGAGGTGGAAGGGTTGCGGTAGGGGAGGGGGAGGGGCGGCAGCCGCCAGGGAAAGCCCTGGGGAGGAGCTTCTCCCATACGCCCTCTCTCTCTCTCTCTAAAACTTTCTCTCGTCCCTGAGAGGGATACCCTCGTTTTTTTAACTTTATATTGGCAAAGATTTTTTTGTAAACTTCTAACCCTTCCATTTTTTTTGGTTTGAAAATATTTTTGTGTTTCGGTGTTCCCAAAGAAAGGAGAGTACTAGAGTCTCTCCAGAGCAATAAGTGTACGTACAGGACTCATTTGCTCTCTTTCCCTTCTCTCTCTCTCTGCTAAAGTAATCAAAGATTTCTCTATGAAGCAAACCCATTCAAATTAGAGAATGGAGGCTCAAACATTCCCATGGAAAATCCCACGGAAGATCCCATAGAGACATCGAGATGCTTTTTCTGGGAATCCATAAGAAAATCCCAATTGGTAAGTTAAAAATCCAATTTTAGATAGATTTCTTGAGTTTTTTTAAATCAAATTTTTTTTCTATGCATAGATGGGTTTTCACTATTCAAAAACTGGGGAAGAAATCTGTTGATTCTGAGTAAGAAATCGTCTTCTGTTCTCTGCTCTTGAGGGGTAGATAAGAGAGAGATAAATGAAGAGAAAATCAAAAAAGGAGAATGGGAAAAAGAGAATGCAAAAGGAAGGTCTCACTGATTTTTGAGTTTTTGCTCCCAATGCTGAAAATGGAAAATGAGTTTTGGAGAATAGTTTCTGGGAATAAGACGGCCAAACAGCCAAAATGTAAAAACGAAAATGGGAAAATGTAAAAATGCAGCGCCCAAACAGGCCCTTATTGTTGTTGGATTAGTTAAACCGTCTCTTGGTGATTTTAACATCAGAGAGAGAGAGAGAAGAGTCATGAAGTAATTATCCTAAGCCATAAAAAATACTAAAAATAAAAATGAAAGATGACCGACACTTGAAGGATCTTTGCCTAATTAGATGACACTTTAACTATTTTGTCACACTGTCATCAACAAAAAATTAGGTTACTATGAGGGCTTAAAAGTGGAGTGAAATTAAATTATTATTATTACCCTAAACAAACTATGGTGAAAAAGGCTAAACAAATGTAAGACATTGGCCACCGAGGTGTTGCGAGGATGGCAAAGGTGGGTGGAATAGATTCCCTCCCTCCACAGGCGGGCCGGGAGCCCGTATGGTCATGCCCAAGGAAATTTGCAATGCTGGTCGCCCCCTCCCACCCTTTTTATAAATAAATAAAAAATGTAAGACATTTGTGGGAGTGGCTATTTAAGCCATTAATCACATACTAATATGCCAATAAGTCAAAACACATGGCTTATTCAGGTCTTGTAGAGGCGGCTTATGGGCAAAGCCCAAGAAGCCTGGGTCTCAAGCCCACAAAAAATGCTTAAAATGTGGGTCTCTAATTTTTTAGGACTTCTACATTTATGTATCAAGCCCAATTGTGTTTCTCTAAGCTTTCTATACATAAATGATTGATTTAAAGTATTGTAATGGATGTTTACCTTTGGATAACTATACGCTTACATTTTGTAACAGTAAAATCTTACTAATAATTTTTATGATGACTCTCTATTGACCGACCTTAGTATTATAGATTGAGCCTCATTTAATGACTTCGCTTCCCGCCCCTGAAATTTGTAAGCCGGCTTTGAGTCTTTTTTTTTTTCCTGTCATTCATCATTCCTAATCTATTACAGGGGGAGAGGGGAATGGGCCTCGATCCCGGAATGCATTGTGGGGCATCCAATAACTCTACCGCATGAGCTAGCCACCACTCGCGGTTTTGAGTCTTTGGAAATGGCTATTTAAGCCAACAAACTATGTAGTTTTTTTTTTTGGCCAAAACACTCCATAGTAGGAGTAATTAATATCTCCATTCTTATTTTAATACAAATTTGCTATAGACACTAACACTTGTACCTATAATTGCACAACTCTCTGTCTTTTCTCGTTTTAATATGATATCAATCCTTTTTCTTAACCGTGGTTGTGTTGACTAATTAAAGCAGACCTAAATTAATCTCTTTCCCTTAAAGGAGAAAATTTTGGGTGCAAATTGGGTACCACGTGGTGCCCTTGCACCACATCCGAGCCGTCCATTCAATGCAACCGACGGCTCGGATCCGAACACCCTCTCTCCTCCCTTTAGCACACTCTCTCTCCTCCCTTTTGCACCCAAAATTTTCTCCCCTTAAAGACATCTAATTTTATTGATTGGTAGTATAATTTTAGTAGCTGTCAAAACTGTTACACCAAATCGGATAAAGAAAAAAGCAACTGTCGATCAGGGTCCTACCATTATGCGTACTATGGAAGCATAGATCTACAACATTTATTGACAACCATAAATGAAAGGCATTTTTGGAATCCCCCACCACCAACCGATGTTTTAATTTGAACTCCGTATTGATGGATCGGTGAATCTTGTCACGGTAAGGGCTAGCACGGCACGGGTGGTCTCATTCGGGACCATGAGGGTAAATGGGTTGCTGGTTATCGCCGAGAACTAGTGAGGGCGACTTCCAGCACTATTATGACAGATAGGGGTGGGCTCCAATTAACTTATACGGAATACATAAAATATAATTGAGGTAGAAGTTGATGCGATGAACATTATCGAGCTCTTATCCCACAATACTTCGGATAAGAATCCCTCTATGCAAATTCATGACTGCGGGTTCTTGATAGAAGATAGGTTTGATGCAATCACTATTGAGCACATCTACCGGAAGGCCAATAAATGTGCGGATACTTAGGCGAATGACAAACCAATTTCAGTAGGTGATTTTCATGTTTACGCGAAAATTTTGGGTGCTGAGTGGGTAGGGACACACGTGGTGCTGAACGCCAATTTGGGCCGTCGATCCGGATTTTAAAGAGAGAAATAGGATAGAGAGGGTATGGAAAATTTGAACAATCCAAAACACTTTTAGACGGCCGAAATGCGCAACGAATACCACCACGTAGTATCCATCTGGCACCCAAGTTTTTCTCCATGTTTACCTTCTACTCCATGCAACTCAACTTGGGAAAAAAGAATAAATGAAAAGCATTTTGTCCTTGCATTTCTTCACAATTTCGTAAACCAACCACATAGTAAAAGACTTGTTCATCTCTGGAGTACAAGAGAAGTCTTCAAACTTGGATTTGTTCATCATTCGAGTCAATTTAAATTGTGTTTTTTAAAAAAAAATAAAATTCAAATTGATCAGAAACTGCCACATCATAGATGTGATTATTTTAAAAGTAATTGTAAAATACTAATGGAAAATCAATTATCCCGTTGAATTTGAACCAGCCTCTCAAAAGGGGTTGTTCTAGAAGCTGACTTAAGTCAGTTTTTTGGGTCGATGTATTGTAAGAGAGTGACATGTCTCGTAAAACGTAACAAGTTAGTTTTGAGTTTAAGTCAGATTTGTGGAACAACCCTAAAATCCAGAGAAAACCTTTAGACTCCTTTTCCAAACAAAGAAATCCTCACAACCTGTATTTTGAGTGCTACTCGGTTGGGCTCAGTGGGCCCTCTATTTTGCCCCCATAGATAATAAGGCTGGGTTGAAGCCCACAGACCATAAACTACTTATGCCAAGTTTGGATCTTGAATTTACCAAGAAAATGAAAAATGGAAAAGAAAAGTATGTACTTGTACGCTTAGTCAAACAATCCTTCAATGCTCTACGATCGTGCTCTCGGTTCTCGCACTGCACTCACGCTTTTAATTTTCGATCTAGCAAATTTTAGTGGTTTGAGATTTGATTTAAAGACGCTTTCGCGCTCTCGCTCACAAATATACACAAGAATTATGGTAACGAAGCCAAAGCGTCTCGCTCACAAATATACATGATTTATGGTAACGAAGAAAGTTGGCAAGTACCTATTTTGTTTTCTTCTGTTTTTTCTTTTACCTAAACCAATCTACCGACTACCAAATGACAAAATTTGAGAATAATTCACTTCTCTTTTTTATTCTTTCTTTTTTCCCCCCCTTTTGTTTCCCTTTCATTTCTCTTCCCCAACACAAGTGCACGATACAAAAACAGCCCAAGTTGTTTTGGTTGTTGGACCAGCCCAGTATTTGATCTTCTTAGTTCGGTGGTCCATTTATGTTGGGCCTAGCAAGGCCAATCCAATACTGAACTCGGGCCGGGCTCGGGTTGACACGATGATATGCTCATTTCACCGGATATTAATCCCATAATAGAAATCTTTCCAAAACAGAATTCTCCGTATTGAATTTTTTTGCATCTTATAGGCTACTTAATTTATGATGTAGGTGATGAACATAGTCTGTGTAGCCTTGTTGTACTTAGCTGAAAATTTGGAAAACTATTGAGTGTCGGGCACCGCCATCACAGTGACCTGCGCACTTATAATAAGCTCTCAAAAATTTCGGTTAGCTAGTTTTTTTTGTTTTTGTCACACAGTATATATTAATGGGGGTTAGCGGAAAAGTTAGTGAGTTAGTCCAGGGGGGTCCATAAGCTTTCCAAACGTCTCTACTGAGACTCGTACCCTGGTCTCCCATGAGTAGGGATGGCAACGGGTATGATATGGATCGGGGGATCCTATTCAATATCCAATCCGCGATTGGAAGGTCTTTCGCCATCCCTATCCATCCCCATTGGGGATATTAGATAAACAACCAAACCCACCTCCCGATCGGGATCGGGTTTCCCTTAATATACCCATATCCAAACAAAACAAATAAACAATTCAAGATTGAAAATAAAAATTGATATTTTTATTTAGAAATATAATCTCAATTGATCTTCTTTGAATATTAAGTAGTCTATTATGATAGATAGTAATTGATAAGATTTGTTAATTAAAGAGATAATTGTTTACATATACTATAACTATACTCAATATTTATGCGTATGTTCTTATTTATATGTACATATATAATATAGTATATGTAGTATGTATAATTGGGTACGGGGAGGGTAAGGGTATTCGGGGGTGGGGATTACAAAATCATACCCGCTTCGTACCCGAACGGATTTTCTTCATATCATACCATACCCGTTCCTATTGGGGAAAATTTCTGGTTACTCATGCCTCCATATAGGTGGGGCGGGGCGGGTATCCACTGGATATGGGGAAATTGCCAACCCTACCCATGACCATGAGAGAGAGCCAGGAAATACTGTTGGGCCAACTACCCTTTGGTTGGGCTAGCTAGTTTGAGCTCTAGAACAGATCTAAATTTTGGAATATTTTCAGGCCCAGTTTATGTCGCTTCGATACATTATATCCATGCATGAACTCCTAGATCTGGTAAATTTTAATAGGAAGAAAAGTTTTGTAAATCAGTACTCCTATTAACTGCGCGAAAAGATCAAATTACTCTGACTTTTACATGGTCTCCTCAAATTGTGTACTGTTTGTCTTGAGGGACGTGCAAGTAGAGTATTGGACAATGAGAAAACATTATTTCCACTGCCGGCGGAAACAAATGTTTCCTCCAAATCAATCACAGCGGTCCGGTGTGATAGTATACCATTATGCGGACCGCTGTGATTGATTTAGAGGAAACATTTATTTCCACCGCCGGCAGAAGTAATTTATTCTCTTGGACTATTAGTAGTGTAGTCGTAGGCACCATGTACTACTATGCATTTAATCGGCTTCAAATCTCATTAACAATATTGACTTTGGCCGAGAATAAAAAAATGTCTTCGAAGGATGGATAAACAGATGTGGGTTAGGTCAATTTGCATTTTCCCTCCTGAATGACATTGAACCCAACTTTGAAATGTACTGTTGTTTCTCCTGGAAAAAAACTCCTAAGGAAACCGCGAGCGCCTGAGCGGTTTGTGTTGCGGGCGTGCCAGGACCGTGCGGTACAGTCCAAGTATTGTAAAGGCCTTCGTGCCTTTTTCTGACTTTTTTCGTAGCGGATTGCGTGCAATCCAAAGGGTAGAGTTCGTGGTTGCCTTATCGTAAAAGACTTTAACAATTTACACATCCAATTAACCTCACGGTTATCAACCAATTGTATATTGGGAGGCACACAAACCAAACTAAGATGTTTGGTCGGCTTGTCTATAACCCACTTAACCTAATGAGCTTCTCTCGATGCAGCATCCAAGGCAAGGACATGTTTTTTGAAATTCCTTTTGTAGATATGAGAAGCCCTAGCTTCCAAGCATTTTTGCAACATCAGGATCAGTCAAGCGATCGTGCATTCGCAACAAAATAGCAGGCCAAATTTCGTCGGCTTACCCCCTCTATTATAGAATTCCGTTTCCAAAAACAATTGAAAAACTATATAAATCAACTATCTAACCTAGGGGTGGGAATTTATGACACGACACGATAACACGATCCGAACACGACACGAAATTAGCGGGTTAGTGTTGAGTATTTCTGACACGAAACACGTTTATGACACGACCCGAGAACACGATTAGTAAATAGGTCATGTTCGGATTCAATCCGCATAACCCGAGAATGACACGAATTAACATGTTCGTCTATTCGGGTCGACACGGCAACTCGAGAATGACACGAATTAACCCGCATAACCTGAGAATTAACCTGAATTAACCCGCATAACTTGAGCATGACAAGAATTAATTGTGTCAAATCGTGTCGTGTTCGGATCAAAGTTGTCTAAATAGGTCATCTACAAGTTAATCGTGTCAACCCGAACACGACACGAATATTAGCATGTCGGGTTAGGATTCAGTTTTTCGACACGATTAGTAAAGCATGTCATTTCGACATGAACTCGATTCAACACGACACGAACACGACCCGACACCCACCCCTAATCTAACCTTAGTGGTTTAGCTCTGTAAATTTGTCCGGTTGTTAACTACAGAAATGGGAAAACAACTTCGTATATTAATTCAGTTGCATGTTCGTGTGATTACCCAAAATTACAAGACAAGAAGACTACAATTTGGTGTTTCGAGTTATTCAATGCAAACCCATTTACCTACTACCGTTATTTTAGTAACTCGATGAGTTGAAGAGGATAAAAAAATATAGGAAACTTAAGAACCACAAGCAATAACTAAGAATAAAGGACATTTTTTTGCCATACCACTAGCTTGTATACCGAGGTAGGGCTATGTACTATATATAGACTAATTGTTGGAACATCCCAAAAAAATGATTTTTAATAACCCCCCAAAAAACAGCTCATATGGCCCTCAATCAATATTTTTAGGAAAACCCAAAAACCAAAGAATTTTTTTTTTTAAAAAAAACTATATTTATTTAAGTGATGAAAATTTTAAAAACTGAGATTTTGTTAAGATTAAAAAAAATGTTTTAAAATTTGTGTAAAAACGGATGAAGCGTAGGAAAACGTATTGATCTATTTAATGAGCTTGTTTTGTATTGCTCTATTTAATTATGAAAAAGTTTTAAAACGACGACCAACAACACCAGGACTATAAGTGATTTGGCAAATAAACATAAACGTGTTTTTTGGTTTATTCGTTTTGTCTTTATTTAAAATTTTTTCGCAAATGTTAGTTTTGCATCAATTTTTTATGGTTTCTTGGTTCCTCTCGACGAGACGAATCTATAGAGTATAAAATTATAGTCAAAACTATTTTTTTTTTAATAAAGCAAAAAATACGTGGTTTATTGGTTTAATTTTGGCTTTATTCAAAAAATAATTAATTTTCACTATAATTTCATACTTGTTAGATTCGTCTCGTCGAGAGGAACCAATAAA
>JAXBDA010003305.1:0-35593 GCA_036023075.1 Gaultheria prostrata | reverse complement strand
TCTCTCTCTCTCTCTCTCTCTCTCTCTCTCTCTCTCTCTCTCTCTCTCTCTGCTTTTTCATGGGACCAGAACTGATACCAGCTATGCTCATATTTCACAATTGCATCATTTAATTTCTTTTGATATTTGACACTTTAGTAAATTTTTTTTTTTTTGTCATTCGTCATTCCTTATCTATTATATAGGGGAGGGGGAATGAGACTCGATCCCGGGATACAGTGTAGGCCTGTAGGGCATCCAAGAGCTCTATCGCGTGAGCTAGCCACCACTTGCAAAGTGTGTTAGTATTTCACAGTATGTGATCTTGCATGACCGGATCTAAAACCCAATAATAATTCAACAAAATCCAACCAAATGGAATCGGACCTTGATAACTCTCATGGACTGTTATTTCTATTTGACGCAAAAAATTTGGCTAAGTTAACTTGAATACGAAAATCCCTTATAGATACATTCCATATAAACATCAGCCACATAGCTAGCCATACTCGTCAAAAAAAAATCATCCATATCTCTTGGAAAATTACCCACATAAACCGTGACCACTCCTGTAGTGAGACACGAACCATAAAATTTCTTTCATCATCATCAATTTTGTGATTGTTAAAGAAAAGTAAATAAATGGTAGTTAGGAGTCGAAATGAAAAATTTAGATCTTGAGATAATGTGTGATTTTATCAAATATGTGACGATAATAGAATTAAACTACATAAATCATGAAATCGTGGAAAGACAAACGTTACTTCCTTCCAAAATTACAAAAAAAAAAAAAAAAAAAGGTACGAAATTATGTGTACATGTCAATGCATGTGGAGTAATAATTTGTGAGAATAAATTGTGGTATAATTTTTCATTTATGATATATGAGGGAACAGTAGGGTAGTTACAAAAAGCAGGAAGCATAAACTTTTTCTTCTTCTTTTAAATGGTAAGTTTTTTTTTTTGAAACTTGTGTTTGATTGGAAAAATTAAGGTTATTGAAGAAATTTATGCTTTGTAGCTGACTTTAAATAACTAGGCATAGATATATAGTGAATTTGGGTGATGATTTTTAATTAAGTGCTGAAATTTTATTGATTTTTGGCCCCCTCTGCAAGCGTGAACAGCGATTTTTAATTATGTGTTGATGACTCTATAAAAGAAACAGGGTGAGGGAAAAAGAAACCAAGATTTTTGTACATTGTAAATATCTTTATATATATTTCAGATATTCACATACCAAACAAAATACAATTCAAATGCAAACCAAAAAAAAACAAAAACCATCTCCCTATACTTGAAGTAAAGGTGTCAAACGGGTCGTGCCGACACGGACACGACCCATTTAACACGGACATGGTGCGACACGGGGTAGGAAAATAGCACGGTCATAGCCGGACACGGCACGGGACGGGCACGGTATAACCGTGCACGTGGCACGGCACGGCCACGGAAGTGAGCGGGCGCGGCACGGAACGGCACGGTCGTAGTGGGGACGGGGCATGGCACGGACACGAACACGGAAGTAAGGCTAACGGGCACGGACACGGCACGGTATGAGTCTGATGCCGGCACGAGCACGACACGTGTTTGAGCCGGCAGGATACGGTTGGGGGCACGGGGCACGACACAGGCACGGTAGTGAGCAGGAACGGCCCAGGCACGGCACGGTAGCGGGCCTTACTGGCACGGGCAAGTAACGGCACGAGCTTGAGCCGGCATGGCACGGGCACAACTCTAAGTGGGCACGGGCACGGTTGTAGACTGGCACGGCACGGTACGGGCAGGACACGGAAGTGGGCACGAGCACAGTTGTAGAATGGCACGGTAATAGTGAACAACTTTTACTTTGTCGAGCTCAATATTTTCTGGGTGGCGCCACATCATTGCCAAAATGAGATTGTATTTTGGGACAATATAGGGACGTAAATATCCCTAAAGAACATGTTCAAAAAGTCCTGCAAATATAATGATTTAAGCCCAAGAACAAATTAGTGATGGAACAATTAGGAATGAAGATGATTTGGAGAAATTTTATGCATAGAAATGACACAAAATGATGTGACAATGATATCACGAAAATTATTGTGTTAAATCGAAATGAAATATTTGACTAATTTTGGTTCACTTTGAAAAGTTTTGAAAACTCAGACATTTTTAAATGTAATCATCTTGCCCCATTAACAGGTTCAAATTCTAAAATTAAACAAACAAATTGAAAAGTGGAAGTAATTTTTGTAAGCATGAATGACCTTACATTAAACCAAAAATGACAGAAACTTCAAGATCCAAAACACAATATAATAGGTTTTGGTTTGAAATAAGAACACAGTATGGAAAAAAAAAGATCTTGGAAAATTCAATTAATAGTCTAATCACTATTCTTGGATGACTTGAAATGAAAAAAATATCCCCAGAGATGAGGGCATCACCTGCTCGGCAAAAGGGGTAGGAGGTGTAATCTTGAGGGTGGTCAAGAGGTCATCGTAGACAGAGAGACTGGGCTCAAACATAAACATGCCAGCATTGAAGTAGAGTGCGGGCTCTGGGCCCAACTCAGCGAGCCAGTGGACCTTATTGGGGCACTACTGGCAGTAGCCGATCTGATACTGTGGGGTGTGGGCCCATGTCTTCTCACAGAAACAGTCCATCACGGCGTGGAAACAGCCGTCCGGCAAGTCAAAGAGGTCGTCGATATTGTCGTAGACTTGGATGTCTCCGTCCAAGTATATCATCTTGTGGTATTCCACAAACTGCAGTCGCAAAATCAAAAGCAATAGAATGAGAGTCCTTTAATTTTTGATGATTTAGATTTTGCAAGCGAAATGGGGAAACATTAAAAGAAAATACCCAGAAACAAATCAAGTAACTATATTCAATCAATGGTAAATACCTCCAAAGTACCCAGAAACAAATCATGCAACAATAGTAATTAAGTCTCTACTTATCAGATTCAGACCAATATCCAGATAAAGAAAAAACTCTGTGATGTATATTAAAAACAGGGCAAGGCAGTGAACAAGAAACAATGAACACTTCAAGAAGTTCTACTGACCGACTTCGAAACGAACCAAAACCAATTAAACGGAATTACTTGTGATAACGAAACCAAAATTGCAGTGTTGAAAAAGGCAAACTCGAAGACAGATCCGAATTTGCAAAATTCCAGAATTCAAAAAACAAATTTCACTTCTCGATAAAATTTCCAGAAAGTAAAAAACATTTCCATAAACTATGGTAACTAATAAACTTTACTAATCGTTATATACTAGTGATTACCCGTGCCGATGGCATGACGCAACACCGTGCCCGTGCCCGTGCCCGTGCCCGTGCCCGTGTCGTGCCTACAACACTATCCGTGCTTACGGCACTACCCATCTATAAGCGAATTACCCGTGCTCGTGCCGTACCTAATTGTGCCCGCGTCATGCCAACGGCACAACCCGTGCCGTGTCCCGTACTTCACCGTGCCCGTGCCAGGTTGGCTAATGGCTTCACGGGGGACAAAAATGGGTTGGCTAATGGCTTCATGGGAGAAGCTCTGCAAGCGTGGGAAGGCCTTGGGCATCACCCAAGCCACCCCATGTGATTTAAGTTAAATGACCACGATTGCTCCTTTTGATTAATGTAAAACGAAATAATCATTGGGAAGACGAAAGTGGCCATTGATTACCTTTACTAATGTGGGTAGAGAGAGAGAGAGAGAGAGCACGGCTGTGAAAGATGAAGAGGGAGATCAAATTAGAACATTTTTCGATGTAAAACGATTGCTCCTTTTCGATTAATGTAAAACGAAAGTGGCCATTGATTACCTTTAATGATGTGGGTATTCAGGGAGAGAGAGCACGGCCGTGAAAGATGAAGAGGGAGAGAGAGAATGGCTGGGGGGATTAATATGAGATAGGGTTTTTGCCTTCAATCAAAATAAAGTTAATAAGTAACCTTTCCATTTAGGATTCCTTATAATATAGACTTTCCTTATCATTTTACTGAATGAGGGAGAGATTTACGTGAGTACTGAGTTTTAATCAATAGAAAATCTATTATTGGATTGAATTGATCTCAACCGCCCATTAAAAATATGAGCTGAAAATCTACCATTGGATTGAATTGAGCTCAACCGCCCATTAAAAATATGAGCTGAAAATCTACCATTGGATTGAATTGAGCTCAACCGCCCATTAAAAATATGAGCTGATTGTATTATAGATATTTCAGATATTCACATACCAAACAAAATACAATTCAAATGCAAACCCAAAAAAAAAAAAAAACCCATCTCCCTATACTTGATGACAGCCTTCCATTTCTAAGAAAGGAGAACTTAATTCGAAACAAATACTAACCAACTCTTTTTATCTTTTGAATTTTAATTTGTAAGCCTGTGCTCAATCGGAAAAAGTAAACTATAACACACGCAAATAAAAAAACTAGGCGGCGGACGGGGCTGTGACGAAATGAACAACTCCGGCCTCCGACAATGCCGCCACAATTTTGTGGGTTTCGTCCTGAATAGCTACGTTATAGTCCAAGGAATCGTCGTTGTAAATGTCCCACCACTTCTTCACCAGCATTTTGATATCTTCACGATCCATGTGCTCTTCTTCCCCAGTGTACCTCCACGGCTTCGATCCCTGATCACAAGAAAATGACAGATTTGCCCCTTTAGCATATTCATTAGTTATTTAGAAATTGATCAGCTCGAAATTGGTTATGAGATCACTCACCGCAGCACAATAGTGAACAACTTTTACTTTGTGGAGCTCAATATTTTCTGGGTGGCGCCACATCATTGCCAAAACAAGGTTGTATTTTGGTGGGATAGGCACATAAATATCCCTAAAGAACATGTTCAGAAAGTCCTGCAAATATAATGATATAAGCCCAAGAACAAATTAGTGACGGAACAATTAGGAACGAAGATAAACCAAATCAAATCGAACCGATCTTTATGTCTGAATCAATTGGGGTCAGTAATTAGAACGAAGATGATTTGGAGAAATCTTCTACAGAGAAATGACACAGAATGATATGTCACAATAACATAGCGAAATTATTGGGTTACATCGAAATGAAATATTTGACTAATTTTTGTTCACTTTGGTAAGTTTTGAAGAGATTTTTAAATGTAATTTTCTTGCCCCATTGACAGGTTCAAATTCTAAAATTAAACAAACAAATTGAAAGGAGGAAGTAATTTTTGTACATAAACAAATTTATAAGCATGCATGACCTTGCATTTAACAAAAAAATGACAAAAATAACCTCGAAGTTTCTACATAGTATATTACGCAAAATGACGAAAATAACCTCAAAGACCGCATTTTGAAACTTTGAGCCGCTCTAATAGCCAATAGGTTTCGGTTAGAAATGAAACAATATGCAAAAAACAAACAAAAACAAATCTAGGAAAATTCTAATCATATAATCATTATTATTCGTGGATGACTTGAAATGACAAAAATATCCCTAGAGACGAGGGCATTACCTGCTCGGCGAAAGGGGTAGGAGGGGTAATCTTGAGGGTAGTCAAGAGGTCATCGTAGACAGAGAGACTGGGCTCGTACACAAACATGCCAGCATTGAAGTAGAGTGGGGGCCTTGGGCCCAACTCAGCGGGCCAGTGGACCTTATTGGAGCACTGCTGGCAATAGCCGATCTGGTACTGTGGGGTGTGGGCCCATGTCTTCTCACAGAAACAGTCCATCACGGCGTGGAAACAACCATCCGGCAAGTCAAAGAGGTCGTCGATGTTGTCGTAGACTTGGATGTCTCCGTCCAAGTATATCATCTTGTGGTACTCCACAAACTGTAGCAGCAAAAATCAAAGGTATAATAATTGAAATAATATGAATAGATTAGAACCTTTTAGATTTTGCAAGCGAAATGGGGAAAAGTTAAAATGGAAATAAAATTCACAACTCGGTGTCGCTCTTATTTAGAAAGAGAATGAAGAAGGAAAATTCAAAAGCCGCATTATTATTGATTATCTATTGACACAAGACAACTAGTGGCACTGTGGCAGACAAGGCCGGTTCTGATTGAATTGAACTTTTTAAATGGGGCTCTCTGTATAGTTTTTTAAATGAAACATTAAACAGATAAAATCGACTTTGTAGAACATAAACTACAAGTACAGCGCATTTAATAATCATTTTATTTATTTAAAAAAAATTGCTAGGCATTTATTTAAAATATTACTTTAGCATCACCCTCCTCGTATTTTTAACAAAAAGGACAATGGTTAATCTCTCATATTAATATTAGGCATACGTATAATATAAGAGTTAGCCTAAGAAATTTGGCCCCTTGAAATGAGGAAGAAAGCTTCTTACATAAAAGATGAAATTTCGTTAAAAAAAATCTCTTTTTCAACCAAACACGGTCTAACAGATCCGAGACCCAAATAAAACATGAGAGAGTGATAAACCACAAACTATCGTAACTAACAAACTTTACAATAGCATTAACTTGGACCCTATACTGTATATGTAATGGAAAAGAAATGTCTAGAACACTACGGTGCTCCATGGGGCATTGAATAATTTTCTACATGATATATCGATCGTACCTCCCAGATGCGAAGCTTGGAGTAGTTGATAACATAGTAAGCCATAGCAAACTGGGTCTGGTTCTCGGGCGGGTAAACCGGCTCGATCTCCCTCACAATACACCCCTGAGCCACCAGCAGACGGCGGTGCTCCTCCGGCACGTCAGGCAGCACCGCCACGACAAACGGGTACGCCGTCTTCACTTTCCTGAAGCCCTTGGCTAGCCCAACCACACCCTTCACGTAGTCACCGTTCCCCGCCAAGAACGTCACATAGGCACGACTACTCAGGCTCGCCGCCTTGGCTAGCGTCGTCCCGGCATTTGTGGCAGCACCACCCATAATCCTATCAGGAGCCATTTTTAGACAGTTGATTGTTTGTGTTTTTTGAAAGGATTTTGATGAGAATGTTGAGAGTTTTGGTGAGTTTTTGAGGGATGCTTGGGCGTTGTTTATATAGGCGTTGGTGCCTGGTGGTAGTTTAGAAAAATAAAATGCTAGTGGGGGCCATGTAGTTGGGATTTGATTTGGACAGGTTGGTTTAAACGACGTTGTATTGGGGAGAACGGTGTCGTTTTAGGAAACTTGGTGGGCATTAGAGGAAAGGGGGAAGCTTTTGCGTTGTCAGGTAACTACGAATCCTGGCTGTACGCGTGTCGGTATGCGTTACGGTGGGATGATCCGACGGTTATTGGGGTGAATTCAAAGCTTTGGATATGGTCGGCGGAAGTCAATGGAAGGAGATGGATAAAAAGCAAAGCTGAATATACCCAAAAAGATTCCACGTCTCTAATAGTAACACATAATTACGCATGGAATCCTTTAAGCTCCCACACTTGTTCATCTATCCATAATGATAATTTAAATTTAGAACCGTTAATTATTTCAAAACAAATTCAAATAGTATTAATTGCTTCAGTATATGGTCCAGATTTGAATTGTCTCGTCCAGTTCAAATCAAGCACTTGAAACAATAAATCATACAGTAATAACAATAAGGTTGATTGCGGTTTGACGAATATAATTCGATCAAGTCTTTTTCAATATCTAATAAGCTGAATTTTCTCTTTCGACGACAAACATATCGACATCTATGAAATAATGGCTTCGATTGTTAAATACTTAGGGCGGGTTTTCCGTTAGATAAAATGAGGTGATTTTATCACCCTTTCACCTCATTTGATAAAATGAGGTATTTGATAAAATGGGTCCACTGTAGAAGAGGGAAGGACAAAAAAGGAAATTACGGCTTTGCCCCCGGATTCATTTGAAATGTTCATTTTTATTATATATGGTGGAGCCCCTTAAAGAAAAAGAAGGGCAAAATGGTAAATGATGATTGGGTGGTGATTTAATCACACTTGGATTTTATCTAATGGGAAAGAAAGTGATTTTATCAAGTGCTTGATTTTATGGGATTTCCCATAAAATCTAACGGAAAACTCGGCCTTAAATGGTAGTATTGTATTTGGTCCCATTTGTGTGAATCACATGTAGTATATTTTGACATAAGAGAAGATCCTAATTTGTGTGCGAGTATTCAGAGTTCAAAGTGCTCTAATTGAGTTCACAGATTGAACTCGAGTACTTTTACTTTTGATAAGCTTTATAATTCTTTTTTAACCCATAACTCAAGTGTCTGGACTCACCTCAAATAGTCTTGTGAACTAATCTCACCATCCAAGGTTGGAGTAGAGGCTTGCTTGTGAATATTTTCGTTTAGTTTTTCATCATAATTTTTGGGACTAATCATTCATTACAACCAGAGTAACCAGAAAAAGATAAAAATGTAGACCGAAGTTGAAAAAAAATACATATAGAATGATACTAAAGACCAAAAAATCATATCTTCGGTATTTTTTCGTCTTCAGTGAATTTTGTCTAGATTTTCATCATAAGTCTTTTACTCTTTAAGCTCCACTTGTCGAGATTCATGGGCACTTCAAAAAATTCAACGTGAATCCAACAACAACTTTAAAGAAACACAAAAAAAAAAAAAAAAAAATACCAAAACAATAATTTGAGAATAACAGCCTAAAACTCCGGATATTATCCCTAGTATAATTTTCACCAACCACCCTTGAAGTTTCTGACAAATAGTATAATGAGCACCCCAAATTTAAAGTAATACTGAATTTCAAGTAATACTCAGTTCATAATCGAGGAAGAAGAAAGGAAGAACAAGCGTTTGTCTTTTTTTTTTTTTAAGGCAAGCCCAAAACGACGTTCCAAGAGGTATGGGTTTAACGCCGTTAAGGTCCACATCAGTATATCATGTTAGTGGGATGACGGAAGGAGTAATTTTGATTGAGGGAGAGGAAGTTTGGGAGTAAAATTGATTTTTTTGAAAATTTGGGGGGCGATGAGACATTTGGTGCAAAATTTGGGGGGCATTTTGAATTTTTCCCACCATTTTTACGTAAGCCAGTCATTCATGTTATTTTTAGATACATAAACACGAAGAGCATTTACATAAAAAGAGACGGTAGTTATATACCTTCATACAAAATCACCATTAGGCATAGTAAAATTTCAAAGTTATCTGCAGCAAAAAAAAACTGCCCATTTACGCCAAAAAATAAAAAATAAAAAAACTTATCCTATTAATTCTAACTTGTCATGTACTTACCATACCCCGAAGGAGAATCCCAGTTCTTAACACATTCCTAGCACACCAACTCTTTTGGTGGGCAAAAGAGGTAGTTTCTCCTTCCGTTCAAGAGAGATCACTGTAATTACTTGAAACTTTGGGGACTCATTGTATTTGTCAGAAACTTCAAGAGAGGTTAGTGTAAATTACCGCCCTTTTATCTAGTGAATGAATGACTATGACCCGCGCTAATGACGCCTACCCAAACGGATAAAACGGAGAAGAAAAAGTAAACGAATCGCGTTGGTTCAAAGAAGGCACACCTAGCTGAACTAGCTACTAGGCACGTTTCTGGACGGTGAAGTGTAGGCCCTACGTATGCTCCACACGTGGGGTATGGCAAGTGGACCCCATCTGATCCTTCTTAACTTACATACTCCATGGGAAAGTCTCAAGTCTAAATACACGCACTTCATGTGTGATCCAAGTTCCAAATTCATAATATTTTTGTATGTTTCGTAACTTTGATCCTAATAACTCATAATTTTTCAGCAATACAATTTATAACATTTTCACTAACAATCATAACATTTGCTTCTCATAAATTTTCAGCATTAAAATTCATAATATCTTTTCACAAAATTATAACATATCGGTGTGTGTCGTAACTTTTATACTAAAAATTCGTAATATTTTGGAGGTTAATATGGTGCACACCTAAAGAAGAGTGTGTAGAGAAAAGATAGAGACACTATATTTGTACAAGTAATTGCACAAATTCACTCAGATGGGTTATGTGTCAGTCCCATGTGAGAGAGTTAAATAGGAGTGTGTAGAGAAAAGATAGAGACAACACTGGTATAAAATGTAAATAATTGCATTAAATCTCTCACATGGGATATGTCTCATGTGTGAAAGTTTGTACAATGGAAAAGTTTGTACCCACAAAATTGTCCAGCAGTGAGCCACATGTTTCAAATTCAAAGTGAATCTGAGTCACAGATTTTAAATTCTGGCAAATTTTTGAATTCTTTTTATGGGTATGTAGCATTGATGTTGTGCAATTATTTATATAAGTGTTAATGTCCGTAGCGAACCTGAAACATGTATTATAGCATTTTCCATAATCCTAAAAATCATATCAGCTTTAGATCAGTTTATTTTCGTTTAATTATATACATAACATTTCAATTGGACCGTCATAGCAATGGGATAATGGCGGCAAATATAAAACAGACAGACACCTTTTATGAGCGCCACGTATTGGTAAAACATGCATTCGTTGGCTCCACAAATGGAAACTTCCTAGTCTTGTGGACTGGTCACACGTTATCGTTTACCGTTGGAGCTCCCTGTCGGTGACGGTTGGAGGGCGGAATAACGTGTCATTGGTGCTCCCTGTCGGTAACGGTTGGAGCAATTTAATGCGGTTGGAGGGCGAGGGGCGACCACCAATTCCTTGCCCACAGTGCAAAATCGGATACAACTAGGAATGCACATATATCGGGTTGGGCCGAATTTGGACCGAATTTATACTAGATAATAATGAGATTTGCATAAGTTTAAGCCCAGCCCATTAATAATCTGGATTTCCAATAATATGTCCAACCCCATTTCAATTGAAATTTTTATTTCCCAAACTCGTTCGACAAGTCCATTTAATTTTCTAAAGCTTATCACAAAAATAAATTAATCAACCATAATTATTACAAATTAGAATTTACGGTCGTAATAATTATAGTTAAAGTTCTAAGTTCTTACAAAACTATTAAAGTAAATAACTGTTAAAAGAAAAGAGAAGAAATTGAAGAGCACAAAGACAAAGATAAAACATATTCTTTAATAAGAGGAGATGTGTTGTTTAAAAAAAAAATCCTAAGCAACTAAGGCTTTATACCAGTAACAACATACATATATACATCATGTCAAAATAAAATAAAATAATTATTTTAATCAGGTCGGGCTGGGCCTCAAGAGATTTTTTTCAAACCCAGCCCATTTAGTAATTGGGCTTAAAATCTCTACTCAACCCGGTCCTATGGGCCTAAATATTAATCTCAAACCCTAAAAAAATGGGCTGGGATGGGTGGGCTTCCGGAGCGGTGTGCACCCCTAGATACAACTACAAACAATCCTGTACTGGTACCAGTGATACATACTGTTTTTACACAGGGGCAGCTGCACACAGCGACATGAGTGGTCACTTGAACACCCACGAAGAAAATTTTCTTTGCAATACATGTGATATTTTGGGTATTATTGTTGTTAAGCCCTTCTTGAACATCAAATCCCAAAATATTTGAATATCTTATTCAAATTGTTTAGCCCCTTTGTTTTACGATTCCTCGCGGTGACCCCTAAAAACACGTTTTAAACACATTGAACGTTTCGGATCATCAAAATTGGATCGGGAAAGTGGAAAGTCCGCACAAGTCCGCATGGTAGAGGTCCTTATTAGAAGGGGGGGTAGTATATATATTTATTTGTATATATACTCTCTTTATGCCAAATTATTGCTCATGTTCCTGGAATCTAATTTTTTATGAACAATACATAATTGTACCCTAAAAAAGGTAAAATAAAATAAAATATTACCAAGTCCTACAAAATTATCGATTTGGATCATTTAATTAATTGATCGGTATATGCTTACAAGTTACTGTTAAAATTAGGGATGGCAATGGGTAGGGTATGGATCGGGGGACTCTATTCCATACCAGATCTCTGATTGGAGGGTCTTTCACCATCTCTGCCCCAATCCCCATTAGGGATATTAGATAAAAAAAAAACTAAACCCACCTCCCGATGGGGATCGAGGTTTCCCCGAATATACTCATATCCTAATAGAAAAAATAAAAAAATGAAGAATGAAAATTAATTGATATTTATATTTAGAAATATAACCTCAATTAATAATCTTTGAATATTAAGTAGTCTATGATAGGTAGTAATTGATAAATTTTGCTAATTGAAGAGGTAATTGTTTACATATATAATTATACTCAAGATTTATACGTGTGTTCTAATTTATATGTACATATATAATATAGTATATGTAGTATATATAACCGGGTACGGTTAGGGTATGGGTCGGGTACGAGCATTCGGGGCGGGGATTACAAAATCATACCCGCTACATATCCGAGCGGGTTTTCTTCATATCCTACCATACCCGCTACTATTGGGGAAAAAATTCTAGGTTATCCATGTCTCCATATAGGCGGGGCGGAGGCGGATATCCACTGAATATGAGGAAATTGTCATCCCTAATTAAAATAGCACGGAAAAAATAAGACATATATTGATTTTAAATTATGGACTAATTTTAAAAAGTAACAATGCGAGAACGGAGTGCTCTTAGACCATTGCTCCACACCTCTCATCACCACATATCATATGTGATATGTCTTTAAGTTGTGAGTCTTACAATTTCCACCAATCACAATATGCTTGAAGAGCCACATGGCGTTTTCTAAGAACAGTACCAGTCCTGACCTAAAACGGGAGGTGCAGTTTCTTTAGGCCCAAAAAATTAAGCAAAAATTAGGAGCTCAAGATGAGTGGTAGCTCAAATGGTTTATTGGTGTATGTTGGAGCTAGTTATCCTAGGTTCAACTCCTCAAAGGTCTTTTTTTTTTTTTTTGGTAAATCGGAAATAGATTAAGGGCTAAGCTGTCGAGTCAAGCTGCATCAGGTAGGGGGTGTACATGGTCCGGATTGGACCGGTTTTATAGAAATCCGGGAACCAAACCATAATTTATGATTCCAAAGAATTGAGAACAAGAACCAGACCATTACACATATGGAACCAAACCGGAGCCAGACCATTTGATCGGTCCGGTTTGGTTCGGTTTACAGTTCTAAACCATTTATTATCTACAAATTGTAAAAATATATATATGAATAAAAGTACCACTAATTTATTAAAATAGTATTAGCGAGTGGAAGAGTTTTGGCCATTTGAGGGAGTAGAAGAGCTTGGTGGGTAGTTAAAAAGTTTTATTGATGGTTCATGATAGATGCAAGGGTAAAATAAATAAATAAATGCATACATGTATGTGTATGTGTGTGAAAGAGATATGTATTAACGGTACTGTTCGGTTCGAACCACAGTTTGCAATTATAAAACCAAGAACCGAACCATAATATACGGTTCTCATTATTTTGAAACCAAAACCAATCCATTAAACCATAGAATCAACCCAAATAGATCGGTTTGGTTTGGTCGGTCCGGTTTCGTGGTTTTTTCGGTTTTCTTGTAAACCACTAGCATTAGGGGTGCAGTAAGTTTGATACATAACCAAAGCAACAAAAGAAAGCCATAACAGACAAAGAAATACAAGGTTAATCAATAATCGCCCGAAGATTGAGGCGGTCCTTTGTCATGTATTCCCTTATGCCTAAGGGAGGAATGTTGGTCACCACAAGTTCCTCATCTTGTTCTGCTCCTAGGCGCGGTAGGAAGTCTGCGCATTTGTTACCTCCCCTGTAAATGTGGGTGAGACTGCTCCTTGTTCAATTGAGGAGATACTTCCCGTCATTCAGAATGTTGCTTTGAGGGTGGTTTGTGTTTGCCCCTTCATTAAAGAGAATCACTGCGGTTTGAGAGTCTGATTCAATTTTAACATTGGGAAATCCTTTTTCCAATATGATCGTGAGTCCTCTATAGATACTCCATGTCTCCGTTTCTAGACTCGACCTCGCCATCATTCTGCCATAATATCCCAGCACCCATTCTCCTTGAGCATCTCGAAAGATTCCGCCAAAGCCTACTTTCCCATTGTTTTCATACCAGTAGCCATATGTATTTAGCTTGAGCAAACTTGTGATTGGAGGGTACCAAACAGTCAGTCGATTTTTAAGAGGGTCAGTCGCAAGAGGGGATTTAAAGGCTTCCACAATCTCAATAGCATAGGAACATAGCGTTTTTTAGCTCACTTCTGGCACCACATCAAAATGATCAAACTTTTTTTATTTTGATCTTTTCAAATTTGCCAAAGAGCGGTGCAGAATAGAATTTTCCAAGCCACACTTGGAAGCCTTTTTGGCCAAGTGTTGTTTTGCCATATTTTTTTTATTGGATCTAGTGTAAAACAAAACTCTTACACCACACAATTTATGCTTTAGTGGTTGTAGATGCCACTCAAGTCCAAAGTTGGAAGGCAGACAATAAATATTTTGATGATTTTTTTTTCTCTAGTTCATTTTAATCTTACTTTTATCTTTTAAAATTAAATTCACAAATAAATAAACCAAAATAATTTATGTTTCCTCACAAATTGGAACAACTCCATAATTAGTTAGAGAAAAAGCATAGTATAAGTAGTACTTTGTCATGTTTGGTTTATTTTTTTAATTTTATAAAAATTAAAAAAAATATTTTAATTAAAATACGATGTTTAATCTTTTTACCATATATAACCACCGGTAGTTTTTTTTTTTTTAAACAAAAACATAGGGCCCAATTTATAATTTTGTTTTAAGTCTCTAAAATCTCAGGGTCGGGCCTGTCTAAGGACATTCCCATATGATCTTTGTTCGTTTTGGGTTTCAAGACCGATTTTTTCAATTAGTATTACTCAATCACTCATATTTCTCTCCAATAATTATCCCTATTTTTAATTATTATTTTTATTTTTCTCTCTATTTCTCTCTAATCATTACCCATATTTCTAATTATTATCCATATTTCTCCTTCCAATCATTCCCAAAAACCCAAACACACCATAATTTGTCCAGAAAAAAGGCCAATAAACATGAAAATTAAACAAATAGTTTTAATTTTTGTTTGGGAAATGCTAACGGGTGCAATGTTGCGTCCGTTAAAGGTACAAAAGGTACACTTATGGATCTCATTTGTACTTTAAAAGTGTACTTTACAGTAGAACTGAGACCCAATAAGCGTCCGTTAGCAAGACCCTTTTTGTTTTGATTGTTTTTGCTAATACTTTATAAGGATGTGTTACTGCCTTCCAAGTCTCCAAAACACAAACCTAAATTCTTTGAACTCCAATTTTTATGTTTTGAAAAATTGATGATTGAGAGAGAGAATATGAGTGGGAATTTTGAGTGAGAGATTTTGAAGGTTGGGATGTATTATATATAAAAAATAAATAAAAATGACACATTTGTGGTATATTTACTTTTGTTTATCCTACTATAATTTTTACAATTATAATTAAGCTAATTCAAAATAATTTTATTTATGTTTTATTAATTAGCATTGTACTAACTTAATACACGTGAACAATTACAACGCAAACATTTTTTTTTTATTTTTATCCGTGTATTAAACGGCAGAACGCAAATCATGAAAATATCATTACATAATTTACATGGACGATATTTGGTGCGTACAAATTACAATATAGCTTTCCAAAAGTGACCTGAAGGCGAAACAAAGACGTTCAATTTCATTTCTGCAATACAATTTTTTGTTTTGAACTTCTGATGGATCTGATCCTGGTAAGCTCAATCACCTCTACCGCTCCTTCTCACCTGTGCGTGTATCGATTCTCATAATATTTACGCATGTTGACTCTGAGAATATGATGCAGAGCATTTGTGTGGTTTCATTTCCTGCAAATTCTTTGGATTTTTTTCTTCCTGATTTTACCGAGTAAATGTGGCTTGGGCTTCTCTTCTTTTGTGTGTTTAAATTTTAATATGTGGATGATTTTAATGGTAAATCTCGTTTTTGAATGATATTGTTTAGGTGTTCTGGTCTTTGTTTCCAATGAGTATGTCTTGTACCTGGGCCTCAAATTGCTTCTTCGTTGAGCAATGATATATACACGTCGATGGGAAATATGCCCCCAATCTATACAGTTTGCTCGCATTTAATTGGGGTCAAATACGGAGTTCCTAGTGCGGATAGGATTGAGTAAAAATTAGAGCGAGAGCTTCATTTGGTATGACGTACCCCAGTGGACAAACTCAAATGTAAGCATAAATTTGAGTAAAAGCTTCATTAATGGCATAGTTCTAAATTGTGGAGAGCAAAATAAAACTTAAAAAATTCGAGTAAAACTGAATCTGGTATGAGTTTGAGTCAAGGACTAGAGTGAGTTTAGAGGGGTTTTATTCAGAATTTGGTTCTTAGTCAATTAAAAGAGTAAGGGCTGGGGATGGTCTAACCAGCTGAGCTATTAGAACCACCTTTTGAAGACTTTTTCCTTAATTGATTAGTGCCTTACCTTACCACTTGATTAGTAAGAGAAGAGCAAGCCCTATACTTGTAACAATTAAACGGCAGTGGCGTTAGCGAATTTGGTAATGTCATCCTCTGTAAGAATTTACAACAGTGGGATGTGAAGAAAACAGGAAAACATTCACTTCAAAGCATAGGCAAGCAAATTTCATAATTTCCATGCTCTTAGCTTGGACAGATTTTCAGAGTAGAGGCTAGACAATTTGAATAAATTCTTATGAGCTTGAGGGGCGGTGTGATGCTTCCCTCGGCCACCCTATATCTACAGATGGAGCTGCGAACCCAATAAAATGGAAAATTTGATGTGTTGCCTAAAAATTGTGGGAAATATTTTCTCTCATGAAAAGCATTAAGTTGCGCAATATTTTCAACATATACATGAATGATAATTCGATATACAGTAAACTCATACATTTGTATAGCAATTATTACCTTAAACTTGAAGGACGTACGGATTTTAGGTTGTCTGTCGATTTGCAAACTATCAGGTAGCGCTTCTCTATAAAGGAACATCATGGACGATAATTAGAGATATAGGTTTATCATGGGCTGTTTGGGAATCTTGGTTGGCACTTGGTGTTATACTTTGAGAGGGAGAGAGCAAAGTCAGCCTTGGAGTAGAGGGAGAGCATGGCATGTGTAGTGGGCTGAATCTGACTCCTTTTGGACCTGCCAGTATGGGACAACCCAGAGTCCGCAGGAGACACGATGAGCCGAACATAAGTGGACCGAAGCCGACGGGTGATCCCGAGAAGCACTGATGAAGAGGCTCTAGGCTCTGCTCTTGACCTAGGTAGGTTGTATGTCGTCAGAGTGCGATTATTGAGCCGCATGATGTTGAGATGAAGTGGGATGGCAACACGAATAGTATCGATGGACATCTAATGCTGATATAGTACTATAGTGCAGTTTGACCAAGACCAAAGGCTTTACGTTTCTTGTACTCTTTGCCTTGGCTGCTATGGAGAAAGACCAGTTTTGGATTCCAAGTGGTGTGTGATGGGCGAATGGTGTTTTGTTCTTCCTATTTATGGTTATTTGCATAATAGAAATGCTATTGGTCGAATGGCTTTATTATTAGAGGATAGACTTTTTCCATCCTCGCTGGTGTGTTCAAAGTGTGATTGTCTACTTTACATCTGAGTAATGTCCTCTTTATAGTGTGTACTATGTAGTACTACTGTACTAGTCATTTAGATCCTTCCTTGTCTGGTAATCAGTTCTGGACTTCTTCCACAATATTGGGATGATTTAAACCCTCTCCCCTCTATGAGTGTTTCAAATATCAGTAGTAGCATTCCATATACTTAATGAAAAAGTTCCTAGACCAACAAATTTTGCAGTACATTGCATTACCATGATAGCTTTTATTGGTTAAGGGATGAAAATGTCGAAATCATACTGCTTTAATAAAAGAAGACAAAAAAACAGCGTCATGAATAGTTGGATGTTGCTGGTTACGTTTCGATATCATTATTGATGACTTGGCGAAGCTTGGACCACTTTATATGCCTTTCCTTGGAACAGAAAAAAGGGGAAAGATAGGAAACAGAAGTTGACGTTAGACATGTTGGTGCCAAATGCCAATGCTGATCTTTTTCTGTTTTTAGGCAGTTATACCTTACCACATTTCCTCAAAGAGCGCATTACAGATTTACAGTAAAATGGAATGTTGAAATGGATGTAACTGCTTTATAATTTGGACACAATTCTCATTCTTAATTACTTCTGTGCGCAGCCTACTGGGGAAGGCTATGCCCACCCAAAGCTATGTTTCTTTCATGTGGTGTTCAAGGTAATCTTCATCTCCGTTGTTATTTTTCCTTCATACTTCCCAATTTGCTATTATAATGTTGCACTCCTGTCATTTGGCAGGCAGCAGCTTTGGCATTCTACATTCTTTCAGCTCTCTTTTTCGATAGCTTTGTCATCATTTTTGTGACCACTGTTCTTCTTGCTGGTCTTGATTTCTGGGTAGTCAAGAATGTAAGTGGCCGAATCTTGGTTGGTTTGAGGTGGTGGAATGAAATAAATGATGAGGGCGAGAGTGTGTGGAAATTTGAATGCCTTGACCAAGAGGTTAGTGATTAGTATTTGTTGCGGTTCCTAGTATTCATCAATTCCAGTTTCCTCACCATTACCTCTTCCCTGAGAAGTTCGTTTTTTTAGATATCATGAGCCTTCACTCAGGAATTTCCAATCAACTGTATCTAACAGATATGTTTATCCTTGATACTAGTCATTAGCTCGGATGAACAAGAAGGATTCCTGGCTATTTTGGTGGACCCTTTACCTGACAGTAAGTAGATATTACTGCTCCTAGCATACTACAAGGGATGTAAACCAGTTTTGGTCCCACCTTATCCCTTGTAAAATATGAATTCATTAATTAAAAGATTTAAATAGGACAGAACAAAGTATAGGTTGTTTCTAAAATTATGTTAAATACCTAGGTGAAATGTTGTTCTGAATTTCTTCACGGTGTCCTTTTGCCAAATATGTAAATAATGAACATGTATTTTCTCATGTCCATAATGTCTAAGGCTGTTCTTTCATGTTGCAGGCAGTTTCATGGATTGTGCTGGGAATATTCTCTCTCATAAGGTTTGAAGCTGATTATCTCCTCGTTGTAGGAGTTTGCTTGACGCTAAGCATTGCCAATATTGTTGGCTTTACTAGATGTCGCAAAGGTACATAGACTTTCTATTTTGACTTTTCAACTTTAATTGCCTTCTTGTTTAACATGCTGTGTGCTCCCTAGTGTGTAATAATGTAAAGTTCACCTGTATAAGTATTGGAATTCCTAATGTTTTTCCTATGCCACTGCAAAATATTATTGTCACATTTATCAAAAAGAAAATATATATACTTGTCCCATTTTTGAAGTTTAACTTTGTGGTTATAAATTGTGGAAGTCCAATACTTCTTTTCCTGAACTGGAGTTCAGTACTTGGCATTATTCGGTTTAAGTAGATTAATCAAGGTTGAATTTTTTTGTATTTTTCTGCAATATTTCTGCTATATCAAATGGATTTATGCTGCCAGTTAAAAAAAAAAAAAAAACTGAATTTATGCTGGGGAATAAATTTTTGACATTGTTGAATCTCTTCTCTAAACTCTCAATGATGCTGTCCAAACCATTTTGGCCTTGAAAAAGCTAACCTGAAGGTAGACCCATCTGGAGGGTATCCCATCTGGCCCCATCCCATCAGTTGACTGTCTCCTTCTCATTCCCAATTTCCATGTCTACATGATGTGATAGATCAGAAAATTCTAGGCTCCTAGCTACATGCACGGAAGTTTTTCCAATGTCCATCTTACAAATTACTCCAACGATTTTTTTTTTTCTTTTTTTCCCTTTGAGTCTATAATATCAGAGCTTGAGACCTTAGCTTGAAAAGTCATACAATGAGCCCATAAGGCTAATATGTCTAAGACTCTAAAGTCCTTCAACTTTGCATCACCACATTGTTTGGGGATTGTGGCAATAAAGGACATTGAGGCTCTGCTTGAAGAAACTTGACTTTTAACAAGAACGAAAGGGTACACTGATGTCCCCCTTGAGAAAATGCCGTCATGCCAAAAGAAAGGACATTGCGAACTCATTCGGAATCGACACCTTACCCTTAGCCCTTGGCCCCATAACAATCTTTCAGGGAATCCTATGCTTCACCTCTGAGAACTTAATATCCAAGCTTTCTTTATCCCTTGTTGAGAGAGAATTAAGGCTAATCCCTCCATGATTCAGTTTACTTTCTATAAGTGGCTGAATGCAACACTTTGTGGCAAGATACGCAAATCAGGTAATCTGATATTCTCTCCATGTTATACCTGCTGTTTGGATGGCTAAAAGGGTTGCGAACACAAGGATCTACCACTTTTTCCTCAAATCCAAAATGCTTACGCTTCGTTGAGAAATTCCAGTTGAATAAACCCTCATCATACCCTGCTTCGTGTCTATTGGAACTATTTTTCCTGTACAACCTCTTGTAGAATTGGACATGAATTTTCTTGTTGGTTCTCGCCTCTTCCAATTTGTCATCCACAGCCGACTAGTAGGGGGCCCTAATTAAAGCCAAAGAGGCTTCATTGACTGGCCCCAAAAGAGTTGATAGCACCGGAGAAGTTTCGAACTTGAAACCTTAGGAGGAAGCAAATCCCCAAGCCCAGGTCTTTGTCCCAGACCAACTCCTTGGGTGTTTTTTTATCAAAATGTCTATTGTTGGTATAGATAGGTTGTGTATTCGATCTTACCAAAGTTATAAAATTGACCCAAGCACCCCGCCAAAATTAGGAAATAGCCCCCTACTGCCAGTCGAAGATGAAAATTTCCTCGTTGCTTTCACAGACAAAATGTCTGAGGGATCCTTTGTATCAGTTTCATATCTTAGCAATGAATACTGGGAATCCAAATGTATTGTGGAGGAGTTGATCTTTTAATCTTGCATAAGAGTAATACCTGTAGGGAATATTTTAGTGTTGCTCCTTGTTTGATACCAAAAAAGAATGTGCTGCTGCCTAATTTGATGAGTTTCCATGGCTACAAGACACCGATGTTGTAAATTCATGTGTGTATGTTCTTCTATTTTCGCACATTTGCATGCCCGTGTTTATGTTTCATTTTTGCATTGTTTTCTCAATCAAGATTTTGATTTCCTCTGCAGATGCTAAAAAGCAGTTCCAAGCATTTGCCTCCCAGACTATTGCTTCTCGATTCTCATCCACAATACAGTCGGCTTTCAGTGTAGTCTGAAGAGAAATCTCGTGTGAATAATGTGCAAAAGCCGAAAAGGTTGGGCTGTTGTCTAATTTTCTTCCTGTAATATCACCAATGGGGTCATTCTGATATTTTTACTTGTCATCGTCAGCGATACATGCAATTAGTTCTTTGATATAAAAATGAACCACAATCAAGTCCAAGAATCCTGATAATGTGTCATTCTATTGGGTATACATTCTCATACACTTCTACTGAATTTTATACATTTCATTTCAGTTCTATACATTTTCTTGAGATACATGCAGAGATTATTTGCTCTTGTTGGTTTTTTGTTAGAATTTACCAACGCGTTGTTGGGCAGTGGTTAAAGGGTGGCGAAAGAGTTAAAGAGTTCAATATACATTGGCATAAACTTCTTTATTTCTCAGGTAACATGAGATTATTTGCTCTTATTGGGTTGTGGTTAGAATTTCCCTCTTGGTAATATATACCTGCACAATCCTGGTGATTTCAAGATTAAGAAATGCATTTTATTTGGTCCAAAACTTTTCATATAAATAGAGAAACCCATCAACATAGCTCATAATTTTTGACATATAAATGGCTAAAAAAAAAAATTTGATTTCGACATGAACAGCCACTCCTCCTGAATATTAGTTCCGTTTTCTCTACAGTTGATTTTTCAATTTACTTGAAGTGTTTTTCAAATTACTTGAAGTGTAAAACTGCTTCAATAGGAACTGTGAAAATCTTAAGTATTTTTTTCTTTTTGCTCGGCCTGTGAAAGTCTGAGTTGGTTTGAGATCATATCAGATTTATATGAAATTATCAATGAACATTGAATATTTGTTCTCTCGACGGGAAGAAACATTTTTTTTTTCTCGTCAAAACGGTAATAGCTTGATTCATAGGAAAGACCAATAAACAAGATAATCATTTAAAAATAGCATTCGTCCTTAATAAAGGTCTAAAAAGGCATAAAGAAGAGTACTCCGTAGTAGTTTTTTCCACGCACAAGAGAAAGAAAACACAAGTTGATCAATAAGGAAAAAACAATTGGTTACTTCTTTTTAACAATTTTATTAGGTCTTTCAGCTATAAAATGAAGCCTTTGGTCTATAAATTTCAAGTCCCAACAAGGAAATTTTTTTACTTTTGCAAAGCATGTATTTTAATTTTTATCTACAACACAAAACTTTAATAGTGACAATTGAAAAAAAGATGCTACAAACTCATTTTCCCCAATTCAAATATTTTGGGTTTCTTAGTGCTTTCTTTGGAACTTGGAGAAATGGAGACAAGAGGAGAAAATTACAACTATTACTCTTCCTTCGTTTGATATGAGAAGAAAGTTGAGAGAAAATAATCAAATAAAGTATTGAGTACGGTAAACTTTTCTCTCCAATTTTTCTCATACTTTCATTCTTAATTATTTTCTCTTCTACACTATTGTTCTTCCTTTCCACGAGTTCCATTCATATCATACATAATTCTCTTATTTCTTTTTAGCTAGGCGGTTATCTAGAGGTTTATTATATACTTCTATGAGTATAAAAAAAAAAGAAAAGAGAATTTGAAAAGAGAAATGATTTTCACACCTCCTTTATCCTCAAACACTCCATTTTTTATCTTTATTAACTTGAAATTACCAAATTGCCCTCCATATTAAAAAAGTGACTCATGAGGTAAGGGTAACTTGGGTGTGTTTTGGCCTAAAAAATAACTTTTGACTTATTTTTTTGTCCTTATTTGAATTTTTTCCGCGTTAGTTAGTTTCACGTCAAGTTTTTGTGTATTATTGGTTCGTCTCAACGAGAGGAATCAGAAAAGTAAAAAATTATGGCTAGAACTCCTCAATTTTTTTGAATAAAACCAAAAAAAGTATAAAAATCGGTCTTTTTTTAACTTATTTTTGTCTTTATTAAAAAATTGAGTTTGAATCATAAATTTTTACTTTTTTGATTCCTCTCGTCGAGACAAACCACAAACCAATAATACACAAAAAGTTGATGAAAATCTTAAAAACGCAAAAAAAACTCTAATAAAGACGAAAAAATAAGTAAAGTGACTTATTAGGCCAAAACACATTTTGGTAATTTCGAGGTGAATAAAAAAATGAAAATGGTATTTGAACAACTATTTCAGCTCCAACTACTTACAACCCCTCATATACACGTGGGGCTTATGCTCATAATTGTGTGTGGACCCATATATATTTGAGTGGGGTGTGAGGATAAAATGGGCGTGAAAATCATTTCCATTTGAAAATCTTCTTTTCCAAGACACCTCGCTGGCTTCTCCATATACGCGCCACATTAAATTCAACTTTTCTCGTTCACCAGCGAGGATTCACTCACAAATTTCCCTTAAGCGTCTCCAACAATTTCCTCTCAAATTTCAATACCCAGTGTTCTCACTGCCATCAGTAAGACGATTTGTTTGGAGATTTAATTTCTGTATCTACAGAGAATTCTCTAAATCATACCTCACCGTTTATTTTCATTCAGTTTGTCTTCGTGATTCTGATTATTCAGTTTGCACACAATCACTTTGCTCAACATGAAACCCTACTGTATAACCCTCATCAACCGATGCCGAAATTCGGCTATTTTTAGCTTCCCATCTCAGAAAACCCACAATTCATTTACCAATGTTTCATCAAAATTGAATTTGGGTTTGTACCATCATTGTAAAATTCACAGCTACACCCCTCGGTTCTTGGGTTTTCCTTGCATTTTTTATAGAACCCAGGTGCCATTTTATGGCCAAACTTCTAGTTGGGGCCAATCTGGGGTTTTCACTAGAACATGTAATGCTGATGGTGCATGTGGAGGTGTAAATGTACTTGCTAGTGTTGCGTCAAATGTCAGGAGTTATTCGTCCTTGGTGGAGACTTGTGTGAATGAAAACAATTTCGAGAGGATATGTGTTCACGGTGGGATGAATGTGAAGCCTTTAGTAGTTGAGAGAATTGATAGAGATGAAAGCATAGGAATAAATGTGGATTCTAGGGTTGAAGGTGGTGTTGAGAATGTAAGTAGTGAGAATTTGAAGGGTTTGAATGAGGTTGCTGAGGTGGTAAAAGCCGGTAAAGAAGAGTCGGATATTGAGAGGGAGGCATGGAGGATATTACAGGAGGCGGTTGTGACGTATTGTGGGAACCCAGTTGGGACAGTGGCGGTAAATAACCCGGCTGACAAGCTACCTCTTAACTACGATCAGGTCTTCATTCGTGATTTTGTCCCGTCTGCCCTTGCTTTCTTGCTTAAGGGGGAAGCAGAGATTGTGAGGAACTTTCTCCTCCATACCTTGCAATTGCAGGTAACATTTTGCTTGATGAATTCAATATTTGCCATCTTTACGTATGTTTCCTAGTTCTGGTTCAAGACTGCCATTCGATTGTGATATTTCACCATATAACACTCTTGTAACTTCTATTTTTGCACTTAGAATTTATAATGCACCAACACTAAATTTTCTGTATCTTCTTTATGTTTCCTCCGAGCAATGAAAAACAGTCAACATGATGGTCTCGATTTAAGAAATTAGCAACTGGGCTTGGGCTCTCTCGATCCAGTCATAAAAGAATATTTGGGGTCAGCAGGAGAGGAAGGGAAGAAAGAGATTCTCGTAGGAATTAATGAGAAAGCCCTGCCCCAGCTCCAAAGATCTGAACCCAGCCGTCCAACCGGCACCTTTGATGCTGTGTTGCAACGAATGGCATTATTTTCCCTTGAATTCCATTTTTTACTTCCACTTTCTCATTCAAGTGCCATGCTGCAGCATCTTGATGCAACGGGCGAGGTGTGCTCAACACATAACCCCGTTACTTTTGTCTTGTGCTGGTTCCCATAGGACATGGATTGTGAGGGTTGTTGATGCAGGAGCGTGTTAATGGTTATGGGAATTGGCGTATTATTTTTAGTCTAAGGTGTCTTTTTAGTTTCTACTCAAAGTGCATTTCAATCTTCTAGTCAATGTCTTTTAGTTTCTAGTAAAAGTATTAATTAGCCTAGTAATTATAGTTTGAAAGTAGTGTTTTGACTATCTAGTAAGTTGTGTCTTTGTTTTAATAGTCTAGGTATTTGAAAGGTCTAGTTGGAAATTGTGTATTCTTTTTTAGTTTTGGTCTTATCTTGTAATGCCTATTTATAGGTGATCTAATGAAATGAAAAGGGAGTTTGGATTTATAAAAATAGTTTGCAAATAATTCTTGCTTGGAGTTGAGTGATTCCTCCTATAATCAAGTGTGTGACTTGGTCGCGTGAGTGGCATCCGCGATTAGCAACGTTGAGTGACATCCGTTGCCCCCGGTTGAGTGGCATCCCGGGACTATCCTAACCTCGCGCAGGTCTCGGCCTGCATCAAATTGGTATCAAAGCGGTGATCCTGCCCTGCTGAGTTTTCATCCCGTGGCATTTGGAGATAAAATGTTGCGCGTGAGTGAAAGACCGAGGAAAGACCATGTGTTTGAAGGAATTTTTTTCGATGAAGATTCGACAAGTTCACAACCACAAGTTGATTGGAGTTTGCCTCCAATGTACGATGAGTATGATGAAGATGGATTCATAATTATCCAGGGTGGTCAGAATTTTGTTTCATTGGCCATTGAACAATGCGATCCTAGTTTCAATGTGAAGAAGTTCACAGAAGTTTTAACTTTTCAAGATGTCCAACAAAGTATCCCTACCAAGGTAGTTGCGGGAAAGCGGAAAGTTGCTGAATGCGATTGGATAGAGAATCCGTCTTTCAACAGCGTACCAAAGTTTTTACTCTCTCCGTCCCAAATTGTTTCGCCTGTTTCCTTTTTTGAACTTAACAAAAAATTGTCTATATCTCACAATCTACAATGGTTTTTATGATTTCGTAATTTTTGTTTGATAAAATTAATTGAGATCTATCAAACAAGATCCATATAGAATATATAAAATATTATAATATAAAAGATATAGACAAATCTTTGAGACGTCCAAAAAAGGAAACAAGCAGAACATTTTGGGACGGAGGGAGTAACACTTATGGAATTGTTCATGGATTTCAATGCCTTTTTATCATGGATTCGAGAAGTCAAGGTAATTTCGTGTATGAATTGGAGATGAATGGTCAACCTATAAAGTTGTTTCCAGAAGTAGAGAAGATGAAGGGTGAGAAACTTTCATCGAGCAACAAAGAAGTCTTTACTTTAAGAAGAGGAATCCCAAGGAAGAAAAGGAAAAAGAGATGGAAGTTTGAAGAAACCAATCAAGTTATCTCCAAATGTGGAGAAAATGAAGCAGGAGAAAACTTCATTCCTGACAAAAGAATTTGTTCCACACAAGAAAAAGATGAAACGCCTCTACCGTGTCGTGGCAAAGAAGAGCGAAACTCGAGGACGAGTTTTTTTTAGAGAAAGGGAGAATGATGCAGGAGCGTGTTAATGGTTATGGGAATTGGCGTATTATTTATAGTCTAAGGTGTCTTTTTAGTTTCTAGTCAAAGTGTCTTTCAATCTTCTAGTCAATGTCTTTTAGTTTCTAGTAAAAGTATTAATTAGTCTAGTAATTATAGTCTGAAAGTAGTGTTTTGACTATCTAGTAAGTTGTGTCTTTGTTTTAATAGTCTAGGTATTTGAAAGGTCTAGTTGGAAATTGTGTATTCTTTATTAGTCCTTGGTCTTATCTTGTAATGCCTATTTATAGGTGATCTAATGAAATGAAAAGGGAGTTAGAGTTTATAAAAATAGTTTGCAAGTAATTCTTGCTTGGAGTTGACTGATTCCTCCTATAATCAAGTGTGTGACTTGGTCGCGTGAGTGGCATCCGCGATTAGCAACGTTGAGTGACATCCGTTGCCCCCGGTCGAGTGGCATCCCGGGACTATCCTAACCTCGTGCAGGTATCGGCCTGCAGTTGTGTTTTGGGTCAACATGTTTGCCTGGATGTTATGCATCAGTGCATTAATGCCATGCGTCATTTGGAAGAAATAACCATCTCTATTCATGTTGTTGCGAATGAAGTCACGGGCACTCCAAATTGATTACACTTTGCTGTCGTACTTCAACATTTTCTTTTACGGAACATATTTTCTATCATATTGGAGGGTGTAGTGTGATATCGTGTCAGATTCTATTCTTTATACTATTGTGGCATATCGCCATCACCATGTTACTTTCCAACAGTAATCCGGTTATTTCATTAGAGTTGGGAGAAAACAGTGGACTGCTACAGCCAGGGCAAGGATTGATGCCAGCAAGTTTTAAAGTTAGAACTGTGCCTCTTGATGAAAATAAGTATGAAGAAGTCCTAGACCCGGATTTCGGTGAGTCAGCCATTGGACGTGTTGCACCTGTAGACTCTGGTAAGTAGGTCTTTCAGTTTCAGCAAGGTTGATTCCATTTTTTTTGCTGTTCAGTTTTTTTAGTTGAGTTAATTTTTACATTTTGATGCATCTTTAATCTTATGATAGGATTGTGGTGGATTATATTATTGCGTGCTTATGGGAAGGTCACAGGTGATTACACTCTACAAGAAAGGGTGGATGTCCAGACAGGCATAAAACTCATTTTAAACTTGTGCTTGTCTGACGGATTTGATATGTTTCCTTCACTGTTGGTCACTGATGGCTCCTGCATGATAGACCGACGGATGGGTATTCATGGCCACCCGCTTGAGATTCAAGTGAGTTGATATTTCCCTTGTCTTGTAGGAATCCCCTCTATGGCTCGTAACCAGATTCATGGCTCTGTATTACTGTTTCCTACAATTAACCGCTGCTATCAACCTTTTGCACTAGAAATGGTTCTCTGTTGTTTGACTTTACTCCAAAGCTCATCTAACATGGACCATTCTATTTTTTCCGCATTACCATGTACGATGGAGATGACAGGAGTTTGGGTGTGGGATATGTTTTCAAAACCTGTACCCAAGTGACCCAATGTAGACACTTTGATCCTCAGAAAATAAGATCCCATGAGTTGAAAAATAAAAGTTTTTATCCTTTACATGGCTTGGAGATCGAAACTCCATTTTTTTTTTCTTAATCTCGTTTGATTTTAAGTACTTATTCAATGGCTCACAAAATAATTTTATTATGCAATACCATATACCATACAAATACTTGTTCAGGATATTTCGTTATACCCATGCGCAACTTCTGGACACACTCCAATAGCCTAAGATTTCTGTTTAGGAAGTCCTCACTCTTCGTCATATACCCGGACCCCCTACTTGTACCTGAGTCTGTATTACTTGGCAGGTGATTAAGGCTTTTTCCTCTTCTATGTGACCATGTCTTTTGAAAAGGTCAGTTTCACGTTAGACATACCATAGATCTTTATCACCTTGAGTTCTAGCTTGTCCTATTTGGGTTTCTCAAGTTTCTTTGAGAGTTATTTCAACCTTTTCACTTTTTCTGGTTTGGAGGATATTAAATTGGACAGGCTGTGATTCATAGCAACCTGTAGTGGTTTGTTTTACTCCTATTCTTAAAGTGGTTCCCTATTAGCCCTATTCACTAAGGATTATATGACAAGTGCACTTGTTCCCTTACCTTCTCTGAGTTTACCTTTATGTGTTCTATTTCGATTTCACAGGCTTTATTCTACTCAGCTTTACGGTGTTCGCGGGAGATGCTATCTGTAGATGACATCTCCGAGAATTTGGTGAGGGCCATAAACAATAGACTGAGTGCACTGTCATTTCACATCAGAGAATATTATTGGGTTGACATGAAAAAGATCAATGAGATTTACAGATATAACACAGAGGAATATTCCACAGATGCCACTAACAAGTTCAATATTTACCCTGACCAAATCCCTCATTGGCTGGCGGATTGGATTCCAGAGAAGGGCGGTTATCTGATTGGCAATTTACAGCCAGCTCACATGGATTTTAGGTTCTTCACACTTGGGAATCTCTGGTCGATTGTTTCATCTCTGGGTATTCCAAAACAAAATGAGTCTACTTTGAATTTGATTGAAGCCAAATGGGATGATCTTATGGGTCACATGCCTTTAAAGATATGTTACCCTGCTTTGGAATATGAAGACTGGCGTATAATCACAGGCAGTGACCCAAAGAATACGTGAGTTCTCTTTATTCAACGTTTGTCATGGGTGTGGGTTTTTGTGTGTGTGTGTGTGTCCCAAAGAATACGTGTGCAATGGAGTTGTTTCAATCTTTTTAATATTGAATACCAATTTCATTGACTCTTCCAGGCCTTGGTCTTATCACAATGGAGGATCTTGGCCAACTCTTTTATGGCAGGTAATTTCAGATTTGATGCTAGTCTGTTTGTCTGATCATTAGAATTGCTCTGTTCTATATTATATTGAGTTTTCATAGTGACTGTTAGAGTGCTGATAAAGCATGTGCCGTTTTTACTCAATGGGTCTAGAACGTCTAGTAGCCAGAATCAGTATCTGGTTTGGCCCTTGTCGGAAAGGCACTGTGTCATCAACCTCATGATAGAAACAATTCAAGCTTGAACTTGTGCTGCCATTGTTGTAGGAGTTTCATCTTCTCTATGATTTGATTTTGTTATAATTGAGAGAGGACCAATCTGGACTCCTACTTTCTTGCTTTCCCAGAAAAAAGGTGAGGTAATGTTTTTTCTTGTTAACTATAAGCCAAGGAAGAAAGGAAGTGAAGAAAAAAAACACACGCATGGTTTAGGGGAAGAAAAAAAAAACTCACTTTCAATTGGCTTGTCCAATCCTTATCCGATTTTCGAAATCGTAGTAAAATCTGTGAATCTTGATTTCATATGTGCGGTGCTTTGTATTGGTTTTTTTTTTCGTTCTAATTTGGTTTTGCTTAGCACTTTTTCCATCTGCTAGAAATAGCATATGTGCTATCTAAATTGTTTTTCTTTTTTGAACTTTACCATAATTCTTTCTGTTATTTGAGCTAGAAACTTCATCTTTATCGGTCCCATGTCAAAATGGTTGTCCATGCTGATGAGGGAGGAAAAGTATAAAAGAGAAATGTTTTATATCTCTAGTTTGACGAAGTTAACTCTGCCTAGACAAATTTGGCAAGATAAAGTTACCTAAACAAGGACTGTGACTAAACCTAGATTGGTATGGATTATGGATATAGTCCAAGATATGCATGCTTTACCGTAGGTTCTTTAGCCCTTTTTAGCTCAGAATTACTTGATTAACTATGCTCTTTTCCTTTTTCTCTGCATACTTATTTACAGTTCACATTAGCATGCATGAAGATGGGCAGACCTGAACTAGCTAGGAAGGCACTTGATATGGCCGAAAATCGGCTTTCAAAGGACCACTGGCCTGAGTATTACGACACAAGAAATGGAAAATTCATAGGAAAGCAAGCTCGACTTTACCAAACATGGTCAGTTGCCGGATTTCTGACTTCTAAAATGCTCTTGGAAAATCCAGAGATGGCCTCCCGCTTGTTCTGGGATGAAGACTACGAACTTCTGGAGGTTTGTGTCTGTGGTCTTAGAAAATCTGGCCGGAGCAAATGCTCACGTGTCGCTGCAAAGTCTCATATTCGTTTTTAAAATGCCTTTTGTGCATATATAGCTGGTACTTGAGCATTTTGAAAAGTAGATTTCCATTACTAATTTTTGTAGCTGGAATTGTGACCTTAAATTTTGATTTACCCCCCATGTTTATTGTAAGATAATCGTTGTTTTGTTGTCTATCAATCACACAAGTTGATCGGTGTTGGATGTTTGTGTAACAGTATCTGGAGAGCCAAAAACAAGGCGCGCGCTTTTTGGAAAGATGCAAGGCGTGTGTATGGTGAGCCTCTTTCAATTCGCACCAAATTTGATTCTAAATGGCAAAAATGTGATTAAGGTCTTAATCTCAGGGCTGAACGACCCTCGCACATTAGTGCACCACCTAGACTCTCTCGTCCCTCAATTGGAACGACTCGACCCAAACGATTTCTCTGAGTCTCTCTTTCAAATATCGGATGGTTTTCTTTTTTGTTGAATTAGAGATTATAGTTATTCTCTATGAAAGAATAGTCGGCTATTTGGCATTTAGTAACTGATTTTATGGAGTTTTTACATGGTACACTTTCTAAACTTCATCGTTTTCGTGTTCATTATTTGAAAAGTCGGTGTATGCTATATTTGCTAATTTTTCTTGCCTTTAAATGCGCCCAACTCCTATTCCATTCTCTCTCTTTCTCGAGTGATTCAGCATGTTTTCTTGCTAAAGTGTCAAATGCAGTTGAGTGGGTCCTTACAGTGGGCCTATCATTTCATTTGGAATGTAAAATGACACCAAGTTACTATTTTTTTTGAGAAATTTTCTAGTGCCGGATGGGTATGGTATCCGCTCGGCTAGCTCAGCTGTTCACAACGCGATCCGATAGTCTGGATTTTAGAGAGAAAGAGGAGAGATTGGTTGGGTGAGAGTAGAGAAAGGTAACCAATCTGGGCCGTCACACATTTACACGGCTTGGATCGTGCGTGAGTACCGCCACGTGGTATCTACCCGGCACCCCAATAAATTTCTTTTTTGTGTGCTTGGACCAATTTTACGACTTGAATGGAAACTATTTGTATAACAAAATCACTGCAAAAACTCCGTAATCTTTTCAGGACAAGTTTCGAGGGAAACTCATCATGACGAAAAGTTTGAGATGTAGGTCTCACAATTTTTCTTTGAACTATACACAGAAAACTCCGTTTGAAACTTGTGGAAAGGAATGGAAAAAAAGAAAATGGTTAAAGGATGAAAGTGTGAGGAAAATATACGGTTCTCAAAACTTGTTTAATTATTTTCTTTTCTTTCTAAACCAAACAAGGGGAGGTGAATTTTTTTATATTTCCCTTTCCGTTCCGGTCCTTTCTTTTCCGCATGTTCCAATTAGTCTTTTCCATACTTTCTTTACCTCTCCCAGCAAATAAATAGGACTTTGTAAGTGGAGTAAATTTTATGAACCTTAATCTTTCATGGTGATATATACTAGTTGTTATATTATTCGGTCAACCCGAATTGATTGGGACATAAGGCACGATTTGGTTTGATATATTATTCGGTCGGATCTGATATAATTCCTCAAATCATACGCCAAATAAAAACAGCTTAAACAGCTTTTCAATACTAAAACAGCCAATTGGGCCCATGTAATAACCACTTTAACACCCAGCTTTTGAATGCTCAAAGTCAAAACCAAACTTTCTAATGAGAGACACCTATGTTTCTTGATTCAGAACAATAATAGAGACCTCTTTGTTAACCTCGCTATTTAAGGCGTTCGGATCCTCTCCGGTCCAAGTTTTGGAAAGAACAAGACAGTCCACATCTCGACCATACATTGTTGTAATCAATAGTTTGGATTTGCTCATCGACTCTTACCAGATAGAGTTTATTGCAAATCCACACAATTGATTATATTAATGCAAATCCAAACAATAGACTATCTCATTCAGTCAAAAATTTGGACCAGAGAGGATTCATTTCCATAATTAAACCTCCTTCACTTCTTGGGCCGCAGCAACGTTGACTGGCCCCTTCACTTCCTGGGTCTCAGCAACCTTGAACAGACTGTTGGCCTCCTTCACCACCTCCTTCACATCCTTAGATGGTGGCTCCTCCACCTCGAAAGCTCCCACCGGAAAAGTCCTCGAAAGCCCCGTTGGAGTTTTGAAGGTTATTTTTCCGGTGGGTGGGTCATCGACATAAATTTCAGTTAGGGTGAGCCAAATCAATAGCTCCTTGGCCTTAACACCTGTCATGAACAAAACTACAAATTTCATTTTGGTGAAGCAAAAAATAGATTCAAGATGAGTTTTTTTTTTTGGTAATTTAGATGACTAATTTCATCACTGGGACCCAATTAAGTCGAGACAAATTAACATTAGACAATCACTGATCCCTTACAAATTTAGTAGGACTTCATCTCAAATACTTCATACCATTGCTGAGCTATACTCCCCATCTTAATATTTAGTTCAGTACAAAGTTTAATTTTCTAACAAAAAACCAAATTACTTTATAGCATAATTCTGTTAAATTTTGTCGCACTAATTTGAAAAACTAATAACTGAGATCTTTGATTTGATGCAAAGAAATTTAAAAAATTATCCACGAAAATAGGTTACTTTTTTTATTAAAATGTACACTAGTAATGGGCTAAACTTTTGAGACGGAAGTAGCTTTAGCAAATAAATTATTGATTTACGGGTTTATAATTCATGAAAAAAAAATGCCTAAAAACCTTGAAGACCCCCTAAACTATACCTCTTTTTTCACAAATACCCCTAAACTAATTTCACCTACAACTAGACCCCCTCATCTGTCTAGAAATTTCCTGCCAACCCTTTCTGTTAGCATTCCGTCCGGAACAATTAAGATTCTAACCTAAGTTGTGTGAAAAGTTGTGCAATGTTCCAATACTGCCCTCCCTACTGCAACTTAAGGACAAAATTTCGATTGGATTTATAAGAAAGTAGGGTGCGAAAATCTTAACGCAATGAATGTCGTAACGCGATGGAGTAGTAATGAAAAACATGAGACCTGTGAGCTTCTTGATCTTGTTAGGCTCGACAACAGCAGTGACCTCGGTTGCATAGGACACCAGCTTCCCAATCTTGTCAAATTTGTGATCCTTCTTCTTCTTCTGCTTCAGCCAAACAAAGCCTGTCTCTTTGACATACCCACACTCCAATATGTCCTCCAATGGAAGGAGCCCATTGGGTAGGCCAACTTCTTTGAGAAGGAACTTTGTTTTCTCTTGACAAATGTCCTCTCCATAGTAGAGCTCTGCTTTGGCTCTGATCTCTTCTGTGATCGGACTCATTTTTTTTTTTCTTTGAATTTTGATCAGAGAAGTCTTCTAAAGGGTTGTGGTTAGTTACAATTAGAGTAATGGAGAGTGGGTTGGGGATATTTGGTGCAAATATATAGTGTAGAAGAATTGTATTTCCCCCTTGAGTTTGGATGTATCTGCAAAAATGCCATTAGGCTGTATGGGTAGTTTTTTTGATAACTGGATATTCGGGTCACCTTGCGTGCACCTCAATTAATTCTGAAGTCCTAAAGTAAACGATCGGGCTGGGGCAGAGCTATGTAGAGGCCGGGGGTCCCCCTTCTTATTTTGGAGTATATTTTTCATATTTTTAAAAGACGTTTTTTAAAAAATTATAAAATTTAAAAAATAATTAACAAGTAAGAATAATTTTCATTTTGAAAACACTAAATTATAGTGAATGATACCGTGTAATAATAATATTGCGGTTGTCGAATGATATAATAAAAATAATAGTCGAAATTAATTTTTTTAATTTACCAAAACTGACCAATAAAAGACTGGATTTAGTCTTAAAAAAATAACACAACCAAGATTTTTTTCATAATTCAGCCCCCTCCGATTTCAATTCCTGGCTCCGCCACTGCGACCGGGTATAACTCTCAATGGCCCCAAGAGCTTGCTGGCAAGAGGAATCCGAAGTTCCAAGACCTTAATTAGGTGAGAGCAAACCCGAAGTTCCAAGACAAGATTACTTTGTCAACCCTTTGGGTTTGGCTATATGGGCAATATTGTATTCTCTTGGTCCCAAATTGCTCCCTCTTTTTGGGTAATCGTGTATTTTGCACGTTAAATTTAATGTATTTATATAGTACCAGTATATTTTTTAAAACTCTCTTTTCAAAGAGATCTTTCATTGGTGAAATTTCTTTGGGAAAAAACTCGTGCTACTAGATTACTTTTTTGCACAAAAAAATGTACGATACCTCAAAAGGTCAAGCAGTTGGGGACGGAGAGAGTAATTTAATTTAGGAAATGTAGGTAACTTGAGGACTTATGCTTGGATTAAACAGGCAGTTGTGGTATTAAAGGCTGGAATTATGGGAGAGAAGAGGTAGTTGGAAGGAGTCACCATTAAGTACTTCCCAAGTGGGAGTACTACTGGTGGGTGGAAGGTAACTATTTGAAGTACTCCTCTAATTAGTGAGGTGACCTTGCCTATCCCATTTAACTAGAAAACCTCTCCTTGTGCGAGATCTTTTGTGCCGAAAACCTCTGTGCCGAAATGCTGAGAGATTTTGGGCCGTTGGATTGGAAATTATTTTTATGTTCTAAAATTTATGTGTGATCCAACAATCGAAAAACCCTTCAGCACAAAAGTACAGAGGTTTTTCGGCACAGAAGTACAGAGGTTTTTCGGCACAGATGATTTGATACCCTCCTTTATTACGATTCAGAAATTAGAAAGAACTAAGGAAGTGTGAACTTATTCATTGATGATTTTCGGTAGTCAAAAGCAAACCTACATTTCTGTCAATTTGTTTTCTGTACCTATGGGCATTGAATTTGTTAGGTAATACTATTACTTTGTGCCTAATAAAAGGACCTTGCTATGGGGACAGACGACGTACCGACGGCACCAGCGACGGCCGTGTAGGTCCCAAACGGCCAATCTGAGCCGTTCATCATGCTCGGAATCAAGATCCGAGTGGGTGAGCGCGGGAATCGAGGCCATCGGAAGGCTGTAAGTGCTCGATCCAAAATCACCCCATTTCGAGCACCATGATTTTGCTCGAAATGGGGTGATTTTGGATCGAGCACTTAC
>JAXBDA010003304.1:0-35593 GCA_036023075.1 Gaultheria prostrata | reverse complement strand
AGGGAGGGAAGAAGAAGGGAGCGACGTTCGTGATTGACTGTGGAAAGCCGGTGGAGGACAAGATCATGGAGATCGCCACACTGGAGAAGTTCCTCCAGGAGAGAATCAAGGTCGGCGGCAAGGCTGGTGCTCTAGGTGACTCCGTTACCGTCACTCGTGAAAAGAACAAGATCACCGTCACCTCCGACAGCAATTTCTCCAAACGGTATTGCACCTCCAACCAACCTTCTTCAATCACATTTCCCTTTGTATCTCTTCGTTAATCACTTTTATTAATCCTTTTTTCATCGGGTTGTGAATTGAGCACATGCTATTTGTTACAAACATGGATAAAGCATCCCCCGTGTATGAACTCATTCGTTAACCTTTTAAGGTTGCAATTTTGAGATACAGCTAAAATACAATTATTGTTCGACGGATTTGCGTGATTATGGGCTAAAGTCATGGCTTCTTTCCACAATGCGAAGAAATATGTAACTGATTTCGCACAAAGATTACCAATCAGTCAGTCAATCACTAAAATGTATGAATGTCCCCATTTGATTACTGTAGTCTGCAAGGTTCTAAAACTCGCTAGGCTCTCCAGAGTGGCCGGGCACCTTCTAGCTTCCATGGCTGAGTACTTGGGCAATTAGTCGGGCTAGTCGGCAAGGGGCCTTCTAGAGCCTAGGCGGCGAGTACTTGGCCTTCCAGACCTAATTTTAGAACACTTGTAGTCTGTTGCTCACCTGATAGCATGGCTCCTCGCATGCTATCATGTGGAAGTCACAGGTATGTTATATTGGCTTTCATATGAGTTAGTTTAGCAACCCAATTTCCTAGGTAAGGAAGCATAATGTATCTTTTTGCTAAACAGATTGAAGAAGTTATGAATGTTGCAAGCATGTGCCGACCTCCGGGATCCCAATTATCCCAATATTTCTCCTTTATTTTACGTTTTGATTGTAAAATTTATTAAGAAAGGTCCCCTCAAAATTGTGTGATTAGTAAATAAGGGTAATATTTTGTTGTTAATATATGAAGGTCCCAACGTGTTAAATAGTTGGTCGGACATTTGCAAGGCTGACTAGCCTTGTAGGACTACCTGATAAGGATGAGGGTTTTCCAATGTAGAATTGTATTCTGATGTCGATTTTGCAATTTTCTTATCAAATTTCTTGTGATCAATGAGTAAGCTAAGTAGCTTATTGGTATTGGAGTCTTATATCACCACATCAGTATTTTATAAAATTAACCAACTTTTGATGGTGACGAGTTGTACAACATTTCTTGTGATCAATCATCAATGGGTGAAATAATTAACTTATTGGTACTGTAGATTTATATCTCCACATCAGTATTTCGCATGCTGTTGAAAGAGTAAGAATTAACCAATGGGTGGTAGCCGTTTGCCTATTTTTGGGGAACGTTGGATTAGTTTTTGATGGTGTTGCGTTCTTTATTAACTACCTCTACGAATTATTTCCCCCTTTTAGGTATCTTAAATACTTGACAAAGAAGTACTTGAAGAAGCACAATGTGAGGGATTGGCTTCGGGTGATTGCTTCCAACAAAGACCGAAACGTTTATGAGCTTCGGTACTTCAACATTGCGGAGAATGAAGGCGAAGATGAAGACTGAAGATTCAGTTTTTTTTCTTCGAATATCTATTTTCCTTGTGTCTGTTGTGGAGCCCCTCTTATCACTTTCAGCTGTTGAACTTATTAACCCATTAGGGTTGTTTGGTAGTTTGCATTTGTTATGCTCTTTCTCAATTTTGTTTTCTGGTTATGGCTCTCTGGACATGGTTTATCTTTCAATGATGAATTTTTGGAAGACTTGTCATTAGTGTTTGATATTTTTAATTGCCTTAACCATGTTGGCCTTCTTTTAGGTGTAGCTAATCCCCACACAACCCATTATGCTGGTGTCATTTCCTAACCTTCAACTTGCTTGTTGATAATGTAATTAGTAAAGAGGATTGCTCTTGCATATCAACATACTTTTCATGCTTCATCCGGATCCTTTATGAGCTTTCTGGTGGTATTGCCCAGGCTCAGTTTTTACCAATTTATCTATATTTCTTATAAATTTAGTGTTGAAAGGCGGACACATTCTTCTTGTATTTATAAGTTTGTGTTACCAAGAGATGTGGTGGGGGTGTGATAATTGTTTCTCTGATTTAGTTTGCAGTGGTCGAGATTTTTTTATTTCCTTTGCGTCCAGAGACATCGTTTCCTTCTAGCTGATGTAGTTTCTAGTGCGAGAAATTCATGTTTAGATGTGAAATTGTTTCTTGGGTGAGATCATTTTGCCTGCAGAACGGAGAGAAAATGTATCCATTACAGTAAATATGCTATTGAGCTACGTAGTTACAGCAACCAGCAACACTAAACATTAGTGGTGTATGGAAATTCATGTTTATCTCTGGTTTGGCTATGCATGGGCACAGTGAAGAATGTCTCGAGTTATTTTCAAAGACGACATATAATGGGATGAGACCTAATGCTGTCACATTTGTGGGTGTGCTCTGTGCTTGTGTACATGGGGGTTTAGTGCGTGAAGGTGAGTTTTATTTTAGGAAAATGAGAGTAGAATTGGTATTACTCCTTTGATTCAACACTATGGTTGCATGGTCGACCTTTATGGAAGGGTTGCTCTAATAGAGGTGGCCTGGAATACTGTTAATTCAATGCCAATAGAACGTGATGTAATCATTTGGGGAGCTCTTTTAAGTGGACCTAGAATGCATGGGGACATTACAACTTGTGAAGCTGCACTCAAGAAACTAATTGAGCTGGAACCCACGAATAGTGGAGCTTATGTCCTTCTATCGAATGTCTATGGAAAGACCGGTAAGAGGAGCTATGTAAGGCAAATGAGAGATCTATTGGAGGCGAAGGAGATTAGGAAATTACCTGGTTGTAGCATGGTTGAGGTTGGGGGTGTGATTCATGAGTTTTTCGTTGGAGATGAGTTGCATTCAGAGATGAGGGAAATACATCTGCTGCTTGAGGAGATTCTGAAGAGATTGAAGATGGACGGTTACGTTGTCAACAGAAGTGAGGTATTATTACTTGACTTGGATGAGGAAGGAAAGGAGATGTCACTCTCACTTCAGAGTGAAAATTTGGCTGTTGCCTTTGCCATTTTAAAGACTAGTGCAGGTACACCGATACGTATCGTGAAAAACCTTAGGATGTGGTGATTGTCATGTCGCAATAAAGATGATTTCTAAGGTTTTCGTTCGGGAGATTGTTGTTAGAGATTGCAATAGGTTTCACCATTTTGCAAATGGCATATGCTCTTGTAAGGACTTCTGGTGAATGAAACGAATGTGCAGAATTTTGATTTGAAGACTGCTGTTGAATGAGTGGTTTTTCTGTTTTATTACACGTTTCCTACAATTGGCTTTCTTCTGGTCCTCATGGATGGAACTTATGTGGCAGAAGAGAAGGGAAAAATAAAAATTTAGCTCTCTTGTTTGATTTAAGAAGAATGAGTTATTTTTCTTTTCTGCAAGTTCCAAACAGTGTGTTGAATTGAGAGACAATAGATTGTGTAAATGAAAAGAAAAATAAAACTTCGTTTTTTAACTCCTTAATCTTTATTAGCAATTTCGGGTTATAAAAAATCTTTATTGATTGATGGACCAGATCATTCTAACTTACCAAGCCATTCCCAAAAACATATTTCTTCCATTCGCAAGATTTTCCTTGTGAAGCTTGCACCATATACATTCTCACTGTTGTTTATATAGTTGTATACATATTTTATTATTTGAACCGCCACTGTTGATTGTATTGGTTCCCTTATTCATCGAACAAGAAGTGTAAAAGAAAGTGTTATGAGCTGAATTGGCTCTGTTTGGTTCTTGAGGAAAAAAGTGGAAAGGAAAGAAAATTTTAAAATTTTCCCTTACTTTGTTTGGTTGTCAAGAAAGAGGGAGAAAAATAATCAAATTCCTATTTCACTTTCCTTCTATTTCCTCTTCAATTTTCCCCTCTTATTTCCTTCTTAATTAGTAGTATTTTATCTTTATTTCCCTAACTTCCAAACAGAGCCTAAGCCGTAAGGAGCGCGATGCAATTTCTAGAACTACAAGGGTCCTAAATGTACTACTACTTAAAATCTGGGTTGCTGTCAAAGTCAACCGAAAACGGAGTAGAGCCGAATTCTGCTTCGGCCATCGAAGGTTGATTACCCCGTAAATGGGTTTAGCGGCCTTATTAGCACCCACGGCGGCTACTGCTATTGTGCGTCTTCCTCTAACATCCGCCTCCAAGAAATTGAAAAATGTTGGGTTGAGAGCCAAACTCAACGACCACGAAGATGACCCCTTACTCCAAGCCGCCATTAATCGTGCCTCTCTTCGCTTTCAGGAGACCTGTCGTCCAGGCAAACCCATCTCTCTCTCTCTCTCTCTCTCTCTCTCTCTCTCTTTGAGACATTTCATCAGACAGCTAGTGTAATCGACATCCATATGACCACTCTTTTATGGTTCCCTTTTGTAGTATAGATTTTTTAGAATAGTGATTAACTGTCCATTCGGTTTGTGTCGGCTTCATGAATCCTTTTTTCTTCCCCTATGCCAAATGCCAAATGCCAAATGTTCAGTTAAACTAAAGTTATGCAAATTTTTTATTTTTTCTATTTATTCATCACAACAACTACATTGTTAGACCCCAAAAGAATTTTCATATAGTGTTCTCAACTCGAGTTAGCATGAAAGACCCTTATTTTTCAGTCTCCAAATATATATTTTTCCTACGGATTTCTTGTTTTAACTTTTCACAAGGACATGCTATTTTTTATTCCTGTGTACCACTTGGCACATATCCATCATACTGGACCTACTGTAAGGATTCTCATAACCAACTTCTCCTATATCCCCGATTTAAAAAGTACTATACCTCTTCGCAAATGACTTCCATCTTCTTGTTTTTCTTGTCATATCTGCAATATGTTCTTGATCTTTCATGCTTTTTATAAGGAGAATTTGTCAGTGACATAGGAGGTATACTTGCATTTGCAGATCCTCTCTTTGTCGACCAATATGCCGGCTGCTTTGTTCCTGACAATAATCCAATGGATATGGGTCACTACCCCCACCATTTTTGCGTTGCAACAAAGTTTGTTGATGATAAATTACTTACAACATTGAACAATAGGGACGGACTCAGGCAGGTATAGTGCGTTGCCTTTACATGCTGCATTGATTGGTTATGCTGGTTTTTAAGTATATAGAATCCTACTCATATTCTGCAGGTTGTTTTGCTAACAGATGGGATAGATACTCGGCCTTATAGGCTCGGCTGGCCAAGTTCAACCTTAATCTTTGATGTATCTCTGGAAAGAGTTTTCAGAAAAGCAGCTCGAAAGCTTGAAGGTGCCCATCCTTAACCAGATTTATTGGTATATTACAAGATATGCACAATGCAGCCTATGTTATATGGTTTAATTATTAGAAGAAGACACTTCACCTATCATCTATGTTACATGGACTCGGGTGCGAGTATCGGGTGCAGGTGAGAGTCCAAGCATCGGACCTTCCTAAAATTAAATCTTAGGACACTGGGATATGTGTCCCCTAATTGGGTGTGGGTACGGGGACACGTGGTGACCACTTGTTTGTAATATATATTGCATAACTTCTTCTAATTACGTATCGTAAATTATATTTATACAAGAAGGGGGTAAGAATGCTATTTCATAACCATGTGAAAGACTAGAAATATCGCTTTTCTGGCAAATTTGATGTTCTTTTTATGTAAATATCATGACAATAGAGGATCCGAGTGGCCAAAATAGATAAGCGTGTCAGACACTCGATACGGGCGCTTCAGCCAAAATGAAGAATCCATGTAACATAGCCTATCATAGTTAGTGGTTTTAGAGTCGCATACCAAATTGCTTGTTTTTCTAACTCGATTGAAACCATGATTTGTTATTGTATCATACACAATATTTTCAGGCTTGCTTGCTTTATAATAATAGTTGCTTAGAGAAGTGAAAAATGTTTAGGGCAATGTATTACCCAAATGCTGAGAACTTTGTTTGTGTTCTTAAAAATCTCTGGAAAAGGTTGCTGGGCCAGTTGTCATCTTTTTTTACATTGCATCTCTCTCATTCCATGGATCTTTTGCATATAGCTGTATTCTCCTGTCGTTTCAATAAAGATTGCAGCATGTCTGACAAAATTTTCTTGAGAAACCATTAGATGTTGGAGCTAAGATTCCAAAAGGCCGCTTGTTTCTTCATGTTCCATGGGAGTCATCTGATATACAACAAATTTTATGCAGCAAGGGTTTTAGTGGTAATCGACCAAGTATATGGGCCCTCCAGGTGATTGTGGCTATCTTATTGTTTTATGTCATCAATCAGAATTGGCTCTTCCGTTGAGGCATGAATTGGGTAGTGCTTTAGTAAATATTCCATTTTTGTTTACTTCCGTAGGGACTGCCGTTGATGACATTGGCAAGTTTTGAATACATTTTGTCAATTGTTAGTAATTTGGCCATGAAGGGTTGTCTTTTCTTGGGAGAATTGCCTGCCTGTTTGACAGAAGCTGAGATTGGAATCCAGGTCAGTTTTGAGTGGTAACAGGAACTATCCCGAGTTCAAATGCCTTTTGATTTTTCTGCAAGGCATTGTTATTGTCTTCTGGCTCTCTTTTTCAGTCAAGTACACAGGGATGGTTGGAAAAGCTTTTCTTGGGCAATGGTTTCCGGGTGGAGTTGATTTGTTACAATGAAGTTGCAACGAACTTGGGCAGGGAACCAGCGCAAGGTGACTATGAGGGTATTCTTTTCGTTGCAGAGCAATTAAGATTTTCTGATGATCAGGTGAGAAAGTTTCTTTAAGCTTTAATGGACAAGTTCCACTATTTGCTGAGTTTCATGATTGTTGAGAGGGATTCATCTCCTTGATATTCTCCGAGCTGATGCTAGTACATCTGGACAGATGGAAACTTGGAGGAGAGAATTTCAGAGGATAGAGGAAGAAGGTGATGAAGAAGGATTCGAGGAGCTCTAAAGGGGAATGGACACCACATTCTTCTCGATCGTGAAGTTTGGTTGTTGTGGAGGAAGACAGCGATAAAGGCTTTAGCGTACTAGTTTGTTGCAGTGGAGGTAGTTCTTACAATATTGTTTTCCCCTTCTTCTGGGCGACACGAAGATCTCATCGCATGGCTTCAAAATCATTACTTAGCATAGGAAATGCATGCAATTCATCCAAACAATTATGCGATATAATTTCTGGCTGGTTGTGGTTTGTTTTGCTTTATTGACTTGCAATTTTCTTCAGGCGACCAGAATAATGACAGGATATATGACTGGACATATTTTTTCAGAAATTTTTGGGGAACAGTTAAATCGTAAGCAGATATTTGAAACAAGGCTAAAGATTCAACAATTTTTACATTCACTTCTGTCCTAAAATCCTGGTCCAAGATGAGCTACAATTGCCGACCAAGCAAACAGGAGCTACACGCATTTCATTTTCCTTTTGGTTGGATAATTTTACAAATATCAAAACTTTCCGGCCAAAGTCACAATCTCAAAACAACATCAGAAAAAGATTTTCCCAAAAGATACAACACATATTTACAAATCAAACTTGAAAAGTTTTATGGAACTCGCAGCAGCCTCCGTCAAGCTACCATGGCCATACCACTTCACTGCCATAAACGTTGGCTCAAACATCTGACTAATGAGACCACAGGCTCAACCTGGAACCAGAAGCACCACGTAACCAAAACCAAGCCACCTATAACCAGACTTCACAAGCAAACGGGTGAACTGAGAACAAAATTACACCTGCAGCCTCTCTTTCAGCTGGAGTGACCCAAAACTACTAACTGCCAAAGGATAGTCCGCCAGCCGGGAATTTGCTTCAACTCTCAAGCTTCGTACCAGATGCATCAACAAAATTCCAGCTGTCCAGTGAGAATCTACAATCTCAACTACCTTTGGTTGTGTTCGAACTTCAAATCAAGGATCCGGGAAGGTGTTCATGGAGTGAGGAAAACATAGAAGATCCCTCCACAAATCCATCTAAACACAACCTTACATATTCTAGGGTTTATAGGTAAGAGAGACTATCTAGGAAGACATATCAGCATCTCAAAGGCAAAATAACAAGGCCGCTTGTGATGAAGGGATCCTGAAGGTTAATATGTTATTAGTTCAAAACTGGTAGTGTTGGGCGTGGTCTAACGACATTCAGCACGTCTCTAGCAGTTGCCTGTTGACACAAGAATAAGAAAAATCAGAATGTTGAACGTTGTGCCTTATCTGGAAAAAAAAAGGAATACTGAATGATGTTAATGAAAGTCAAAGCTGAAATCTCAAACAGGCTGCAGCATAGAGTTACCTCAAAGAAAGAATTGTAGTTCAGACGTAAAAGAAAACGCCTGAGAAATGGGGCTCTCTGACTCCCGGCAAGCCTGCTGCTACGCAGTATGGTGTATAAAGAGTTTGATTTCTTGTTAAATTCCTGAAGAAGAAAGTGGAAGAAACAGCAGATAAAGATACATGGCAAAATTCAATGCTAATAACTAATACTTGCATTTGCATGATGCAGCCCAAAGATTCATGTTCACAAAGTTTCAAATAAAAGTAAAGGTGAAATTGAGTACCAAAGAGGTCCTTCTTGATTCTATCCTTTCCCTAGTTTTTTATACTTTACAGTTTTCTGTGGTAATTATTTAGAAATGCAGCTCTTGGACATATGACCCAGCAGGGTTCAACTCCTGCCATTCCCCATGGGATTAGGCCCAGCCCTAGTCATAGGCGAATGAGGCCGTCGCGTAGGCCCCCCAAATAATTATTTTTTGTAAAAAATATTAAATACCTCTCTATTGCGAATGCGTAGGTCACAAGTTCGAGGTTCACTACCACGTTTGTCTTTTACAACAATAACAGAACCCATCTAGTCCCCAGTCATTGGGGGTATGGGCGGGGATGATTGGAGACAGACCTAACCTTTGGCAATGTTTGCACAAAATGCATGCTCTCAGAATACCACTAATACAGTGGCCCCCCTAAACCTCCAAGAACCAAGGAGCAACATGAACGTTTGTTGGAGAACCATGCCCCCAAATCAAAGCCGAAAGACATCAGAGAGGGCAGGCATAGAGACCCAAATCAATTTATGTGTTCATTATCATGCTTCATTCATTCATGTCTAGAGCATCTCACTAATGAGCACAACAACCACATTTTGCCTAGCAGTTTCGAACCCAAAACCAAGTGTCCATAAAAGATGCATCTTACCACCAAACCATGGTGTTAGCTTGAATAAATTATAGGAAACAGTTTATTATATCTACTTAAATTCAGGTAAAATATACATCTCCTCTGTCAAAGGTTTTTTTCTTTTTTTTCTGGAACATGATTTTTCTTTTATTTTTTTCACAAATATGACTTAGTTAAAATTGAAACGTAGAATACAATAATTTAAGTTATAAATTATTCAACAGATATTGTAGAAATTAAGACTGTAAGATTACATAAGGGGCCCCCACATGAAACTCGCCTAGGGTCCTAAAGTGTCTAAGCTGGCCCTGCATGGTATAGACAAAATATACTAGCCAACTAGGTCAACTAAACCCAAGGTTTGTGCTATCCTGCCTGTCATTGATCTAGGAACACAATCCACACAGATGTGATGCCTAATGTTGTAAAGTGACATGGCATTTGTAACGCTAGATATGAGAAATTTCGGATGAAGTAGAGGGCGCACATACCAGTCAAAATCACAAGATTCACAATTCTTGCAAAATTGGTACGAATCTTTAGGTGACTATTGGAATAAACTCAGTTATGAGTGTTAAGATTCACAGTTTCCCCTGAATATATATGCTAAAAAGCACCAACTCATGGCCCCATTAAAAAATTCAACAATTAAAAGAAAAGACATGCATTGACAGTACTGCAGAGATAACAATAACATTACCTCGGTAATATGCTCCAATTCAACAGTATTTGCACTGCTTTCTCGGTTCTCAATGTTCCAGCAGAACTGCAGGCAAAGTTTCATAATGCCATCCAGTATCCTTGATACTGACCCAATGTCCAAAAAAGATTGTGATATTAAAGCTGACAAATACCTGCAAGTTCCAAATAATCAACCATCGCAGAATCAGTTCATTAATATTTGCAACAATGTTAGCTGAAACATTCACTTTATCGACTAAGCAAAAGCAGAGCACCATTAATGTGCAATTATTAATTGTTAACAAGTTAAGATGGAGCATCTGATCTTATCGAATATCAAAATTTGGGGTGACTATTCTGTTCCATCTAAAAGATAATCGCATCACATGACATATATGTTGTAAGATGCAACCAAAACCCGTTTATTTGTCTTACTCTTGATGGAAGCCCACCAATTCTGTGAAATCACGTGAATCCTGGACATGAGATTGCAATACATTCCATTGAGATTCTATCACGTCCACCTGGGGAGAAACAGTGAGTGGTCAATGAGCTGAAAAACTTTCAAATGGAAAAGGAAAAAGATAACCAATGCATATTATCTATAAGGTTGACTGGAATCACATGGTCAGTTTCACTAAGGAACTCTCTTGTAACACCCCACCATCAAGAGGAAATAGAGAAAGGAATGGTTTGCAGGAAAAACTCTTAGATAACAAAAAAAGTAGACTTTGTAAGCTTAATTGGGAAGTTTTTCACAATAAATTTACGTAATGAAAATGTTGTTTTCCATAGGACATCGACAAATTTACAGCTTTAATATACGATTAGTACTCTTGCATTATGCATACATAACTCTGTGCACTTTTAGGTACAGTTAAAACAAGATAACAAGTCGGAAGTCCTTTGAATCAGTTACCTGGATATAAAATTGCAGATTTCTAATCAAGAAAGCCATATGCTCCCTAACCCGCCACATTGGCCTAAAGCGTTGCCGCCGCTGGTGAGATATGGAATAGTTTACCCGGTTGTTGCGGTGTTGGGCAAAATCTGTGTGTTCTTGATGCATCACAGAAGCCCATGATTTCTCTAATTCCATTTGTGTTCGCTTCAGCCGGAGCAAATATTGGAAGATTCGCCGATACCTAGAGCATTCTCAAAGTTGAATAAGATTGACAACAAACTACTAAGGCTAGTAAAGTGACGATTGATTATGCCACCAACTTCCTTAAAAAATAACGACATTACAAACTTAAGGTGCAAAACAACATACTTTGAGAGCACATCTTGTGTGAAGAACAACTGTAAGGGCCAGTCGACAGAATATTCAAGAGCAATACCATCCCAGCCATCAAGCGACATCTCTGAAGCATCTGACAGCACACTAGAGTCTCCCTCGCTGGAAGCTTTTGCCTTTGGCAAATTAACTCGGGAGGATTTTACCGAAATCCCAAAGGAAGGCATCCTAGTAGTGATGGAAAAAACTACGGAAGTAAGCACATTTTCTTCACAAAACAACAAAAAAATAAAATTGGAAGGCGCAAAACAACAAATTGGAGAGACAGCCTATATTCAATAGACATTGATAGTCACCAAAATGGGCTCTTACCGCAAGGACACCCTAGGAAAATATTTGTCTTCATCACTTATGGTCTTTATCGCAGCCTGCATTCCAGTCATGCAAATAAGTTATTTTCATACTGCTACACAACCTCTGAAAGCAATGAACCAAATTAGGGATTTCGAGAAAATAAACGTGACAATATAAAATTGTCGTCGAACACTGATCCCTGAAGCTTGTTGAAGGGAAAAATCAAATACTTGTGCAGACTTACAGTAATAGCCCACAGGGTGAGTTGTCACATGTAAGGTTGACAAAGTATATGTGACTAAGGACTTGACACAGTTGTTAGTGTAGAAAATTTCCTTTTTTATTGATATGGTCTCAAATATTTACGGCTAAGGGGATACTCTGAAGTCTGAAGAGATAAGCCTAGAGAAGCAAATCCTACTAGGGAAGTCCATCCAACTCTGTGTGCGTACAAAATAATGCTGTGTAGAGCAGAAAGCACAGCAACATTACACTACACATTCGAAGAAATACAATCGAGTTGAATATGTAATCGTACCAGCTGAAATGGGACCATAAGATCAGCTCCTGCAGTTGACTGGCGAGGTGGTAAACGCATCAACTGGCGACTTTCTTCAAGAAAACTCTATCACAAGGTATAGTGACTTGTCAAGAACATTCCCAAAACGCAAATATTAAATGTAATTAAAATCTCTATATGTGAAAGATTTGCTGAAAAGATATCAAAGCAGATGTACACTATTCCTAACTTTATTTTAAAAAAAAAAAACTTCAGTGCAGATTGATTCACAATATCAGATCAATCATGGAGGTATGGAATGCAATTGCTTGGAAGGATCCCATGCATTCAAAACCTTAGAAGAAGTCATGGAAGAAGCGTCTCTAAATTTGGCTATTAGTGTGAAGTAAGAGCTAATTCTATTAATACGTTCCATTGAATATGTTGCTTGATGAGTGAGAAAAATTCACATTTCTTCAGACAGAGCAAAATGCTATGCTATAGAATAGTCTCCAGATCGAATTTGGGTTTGCATATAAAGTCAAGTAATATGTAAAGCTATAGATGGATATAATCATCATTCATCACTAGAAATCCTTACACATCTAAGTGTGTGTTTTTAAGACTGTCCCCAAGCATCCCCAAACATTAACTGGAAAGAGCCTATTAAAAATAAATAAATAAACTGGAAGGAGCATTCTTTTGTTCCCAAGTGTGTGCACACTGTGCATTTGCATCTTAGCATGGTCAATAAAAATGACGACATACAAGGGATCTCTACATCATAATAACTCCAGGTGACAAAAGTATAATAGGAAAAATCAGAATGTTGGTCATTTTACCTGGAAGAAATCGCCTTTGGCTAAAAGAAAGTAATCTTTAAGGGCCTTCAAGTGGCCATTTAAGTCCGCACGGACAACCACAAGCTGCAGATATGAAAGGAAAAACAGTAAACAGATATTGTTGCAAAGTAAGAGGAATAAGAATTTGACAGTCAGCACCTGCCAAAGATGACTGGCAGCAGTAGCCCGAACCGAGTCCACAGCATACTCAAATGATCTTTTGTGGAACTCAGACGATTCCTGCACATAGTCCACCAAGGATCTAGCTTAGAAGCAATAATGTGGTAACAACAACTACACCTACCACAATTGAAGTACAAAAAAATAAACATAAAATGCATCCAGTGAATAGAAAAGAGCATATCACATGGAGATCTATCCAAAAGAGGTTGCACAAAACAATATCTAAATCAGGAGTATGGACAAAGAAGGAGACCTTCAGGTCTTGAAGCATAGCTTCAATCTTATCAGCCTCAAACTGAGGAAGTAATTCTTCTCCAACCTTTGTATCCAAGGAGGGCTCCTTCTGAAAAGAAAAGCGTTCTACAAATCCTTGAAGTTTCTGTGATCCTCTTGGGTTATGTTGATGATAGTCAGCATCCTGAAATCGGAATGCTGGACTTGGATTTCGCAAAACCCTTACTGCTTTTCCAGCAAAAAGAATAGATTCCGCAACACTCATGGGGATATACTCTGGCAGCATATCCTGCAGACAAAGTAGAAGGCAGAGAAAACTTTATAATAACAAATAAAGCACTGTGGAAGTTGATAAGAAAGAAACAACATAAAGTTAAGGAACAGAGAAAACCTAAAGTCCTGGCATGTGTTTAGAAGCTCATATAAAAAGCATTATGGACACTTCGTCTGGGGCCACTTACCGGTCTCGGACACTGCCACTCTCCGAACACGTGTCCAGCACTCAAATCCTAAGTGCCGTGTTTTTTTTGTCAACGTTTTTGGTTTGGACACTCTAAAAACTGCTCCGGAAACTATCGGGACACTTGCAATACACATCGACCGTTTTAAAGGAAATAGTAGGCACTTGTTAAAGTTTAGAGAAGTGTGCTCATGTCAGATACTCTGGACCATGAATAAAAGAAGCATGATCATGAGCACAAAAATTGATTTGGGTCTCTAGGCCTGCCCTCCCTAATGCCTTTTTGGCTTTGATTTAGGGGCATGGTTTTGCAGCAAAATGTCCCTGTAGCTCCTCGGTTCTTGGAGGTTTAGGGGGCCACTGTCTCAGTGGTACTTTGAGAGCAGCCACGTTGCGCATATTGTCAAAGGTTAAGTCCGTCTCCAATTATCCCCGCCCATACCCCCAAAGATTGGGGACTAGATGGGTTATGTTATTGTTGTTGTTGCTGTTAAAGTTTAGAGAAGTCTTTCTTTTCTGTGTGGCATATGATCGTTTGTTAACTATGGAGATAAATAAGATTTAACTATGTACGGTGTTACAAATTTAAAATTAGAGCCTTTTTATTCATATAATGATTTGCAATGCTAGAGGCACTAAATAACTTACAAACTATTATACTAAAAGAACAAATTTCCTTACCACATCAATGCATGATGCAATACATGGAGCACTTATCCACTAAAAGAATGCCACATGTACATTTAGTACACTAGTTAGTACATTAGTTCTAGACTTTCCCTATAATGAACTACATAAATACTTTTTAAAACATGTCTCTAAAGTTTCATGTCCTCCAACTTCTTGAAATTTGTGTGTCAGTGTAGTGTGTCCGTGTTGATGCTACATAAACAGCAGGGATCCAAGGATCATTAGTTTAAAACTTCACAACTGTTTACCACACCATGCACAGTGAAAATTCAGATTTGAATGTGACAAATGTGACCAAACAAAGCCCCACCTTTAACCTTTTTCATAATCAACCTATATCTGTTTAAAACCGAATGTCCGCAGAGGCGCAGATGTAGCATTGACTTTACAAAAGAAAAACAGTTTTCTGCTGAATCACATGGGCTAAAAAAAAAGGTCAAATTAACATTTCTCGTGGCAGAATATTAGAACTGGATCTAATCAGCTTCAAGAAAATCAGATCAATTTTAGGAAACGCAGTAGAGGAAAATCATAGCCACTCAAAACTTCTGTAATGGCTTGAAATAAATGGTAATGATCAGAAAACCAAACCAAACCAAACCGAGCCTTATACCCCAAATCAATCCTTTTCCTCCATTGAGCTCTGTCAAGTGTTGCATGCTCACTTAAACCTAGTAGACTCAAATCCTCGCGCACTAATGTCAATTTGGGTCTTCCCCTCCCTGGAGCGTTGCTACCCAAAGCTACCCTATCCGCTCTCTTAACTACTGCATCCGCTGGTCTACGATAGACATACTGAAACCACCTAAGCCTATTTTCACTCAACTTCTACTCTATCAGTATTACACTTACCATCTCGCGAACTATTTCACTTCTAATCCTATCTTGTCTAATCTTGCCACACATCCACCTCGACATTCTCATTTCCGCTACACTTATCTTGTTCACCTGTTGTTTCTTAATAGGCCAGCATTCTGTCCCGTAAATCATCGCTGGTCTTATGGCAATTTCCCTTCAATTTTGTGGGTACCCTCTTGTCACACAGTACATCAGTAGCGCTTCTCCACTTAAGCCACCCCACTTGGATCCTATGGGTCACATCATTTGCAATCTCTCCATCTTGACTAATAATAGAGCCTAAATACCTAAAATGGTCACTCTTTGCTATCCCCTAGTCTTGAATCATCACTCTTTCTTCACATGCACTTCTGGTCCCACTGAACTTGCAAACCATATACTTAGTTTTACTCCTACTTATCCGAAAGCCCTTAGACTCTAATATTTCCCGCCAAATTTCTAATTTAGTATTAACACCGCTAATCAATATGACGGATGCAGCTGCATTAGGAAGTGCAATTAGATCAGCAACAAGCTACAAGAGACTCGGGAAGAAGAAAATAAGTGCAAATCCAATTTTAAATTCGTAAGTGGCCATCTTCACCAATAGTGGTCCAATCAAGCGGCAAAGAAAATTAGTATAACGGTAGAAATCTCTTTGAATAAGAAATAATGCAAGAAATATCTTTAACATACCAAAGAAATGTGAAATCCCAGGTGCCAATCTGCAAGAGCGACATCATTAGTCGACATGCGGGCAAACTTTTCAAGCATATCTGGTTGAGATGAGTCATGCTCTATGTCGCCATCTGCTTGCCTTGAGACAAACAACATATACTCAGATTCAATCCTAGTTCATGAAACTAGTGAAGAATAAAAGACCAAACATAAACAAAAAGAACTGCCTGGACATTGACCAAACATACTCAACAACTGAAATCACCACTAAAAGGGCAGGGAGAGGGGGTCAAATATTATCTACGGAGAAGCACATTAAGAGTTATAGAAGTGCTTCTTATTCATAGCTACATACATTTCTCTATATTGAACTTACATAGCCATCATTAAAGGCATAAAAGCACACGTAAAACGGGAAGAAGGGGGCCAACTCAAATTGAACAGAGTAAGAACATCAACTGTTGCTCCCTTTTTTTTTTGTCTAACTTTCACTTTCTTCCTCGTTATCACTTATCATGATCATTTTTCTTCTATCACTATTACTTATATGTATCTGGTGATTCTCATTCAAATTACAGAGCAGCGATAAGAAAGCGAGGAATTCATCAATTCTAATCATCACACCATAATGATCAGCAATGACCAGCAGCAATTGCTGGAAAAACCACTGCCAATTGTTGCCTATGATACCCTTAGAGTTCTGTGTGTGCATGCCTGCGTATGCAAATATGAGAGAGAGAGAGAGAGAGAGAGAGAGAGAGAGAGAGAGAGAGGTGCCGCCCTGGTTCAAGGGCTGTTCAGAACTATAGAAGAAGACTGTAGACTTGCAATAAAGGTACGTGGAGAGACTTTGTTCACTCGCAGTTTGTGGAGAATAGTAGCATTATAAAGGGGTAAGAGACCTATTTGTTGTATTCCCCTCTTTTTTCAAACAATGGCAGAACACGAAATCGTTAAAAAATTTGGTTCTATGATGGTAGAATCCGAACCAAATATGTGTTTATGCTTGATGATCTTCTGTTCTCCAACTTGCATTTGATTCAGTCATCAAGGACAAAATGTATACAATATATAGTTACCTGCTAATGAAGAACTCTCCATATTGGTCATTAAGAAGCCCATAAACCATCCACGAAGCGAGCTGATTATACATGACCTGATGCCCATGCCAAAGCAGCCTATGCTTTCAAGAAACAAAAAATAATAATCTGGTTATTATTTGTACCGCTGTAAACTTTGTGTCTGCATTTTCATAAAGAACTAAAACATAATTAACACAATTCTTCTCCATCAAGCTCGCTAGAACCAGTTATGTAGTTTGTCCCAGCAGTACAGTAGCTAGTGTTGTTAATACCTATACTCCAACTTGATAAGAAAGTAAGAAACTACCAAAAGCCAATAACAAATCTTAGCACAATATGTTTTGTCCATGGTTACTGTGTACTACTGAAAATACTACATACAGCTGAAAAGTCATCATTTACCCACTTTTACTGGGCAATGCCCCAGAAGATTTTAATTTGTGCTTTCAGTTCAACTGTCTTTGAATATCTCAAACACGAAACAGCTACAGGTCAATGGATACATGCAATTGCCAGTGGCGCAGAACTTCAATTCGGTGCAAAGGCTAAGCACAAACCCACGATTCAACAAAGAAGTAAGCAGATGGAAAGAAAACCCATCCCAATTGATACCTGTAACCTGATCAATGTGATTATAAAACTTATACCTTTGAATGCATGCTTGTAGTTCAGGCACCCCACAATGGCATCGTTTGTGCAAAAGGTTAAGAAGTCGTCCTCCGCCGATACTGTCACGCTCTATCTCCAGAATGAGCTCGTAAAGAGGCGGCAAAAGAACAAAAAACTAGGACAAATATCCACTAATAAGAAACCCAAAGAAGAAAAGGATACAAATCTTTTCTGGACTGAAGGAAACAAAATTGAAGAAAGAAAAAAGGATTCAAATCATGTAGCATAGGAATAGCTGTACACTGAAGTTCAGGAGCCGCAAAGATAAGAAAGTAACATTTGCCAGAATAAGAGAAAATTATTCCCTAGCACATAACAGGCATAATTCATCCCTTCCTGTTGCACTAAAATACCCACCTTAGAGGTGTCCTGTATTATGAGAGTGAGCATCTGTACTACTAACACACATGTGATGTCCAGCATGTATGTCAAAAAATTAGAGATTGTGCAAATGAAGATAGGGAGGCCAACTACCCCAGACCATATCGGAGCCCAAAAGCCATTAAAATGTCCAACAAATAAGTATCGGAGACAATATTTCTCTCAATGAGTGACTGAATACAACACAAAAATGCCACTCAGATGTAGCTAATTATCAATTGCTGGAACCACCACATACTCCTCTGTGTAGATCTCCTCTTTAGCAAGAAAGTTGAATGCAACAATTCAAGCCTTAACCGTGGAAGACATCAATCATCAATTGCTTTAACCACCACACACTCCCTATGGACCTCCTCTTTGGCACGAATGTTGAATGCAACAATTCTGGCATTGCCCTGACCCTAAAAGTACTCACCCATGCAACCCCTAAGCCTAAAAGTATGAGGAACGGTAAATGGTGGCCCAGCAAGAATGTTGAATGCAACAATTCAAGCATTGCCCTGACCCTATAAGTAATCACCCGTGCAACCCCTAAGCCTAAAAGTACGAGGAACGGTAAATAGTGGCCCAAAAGAAGCACAAATAATTCTTCCTCACTAGAATTATATTCAACTATGTTTTACAAAAAAGGAAAAAAAATATTCGGAGTGGGAATCAGTAGCTTCAAAACATCTATGCTAAATTCTCCTTGAATTCAAATGTGTTTTGGAAATAGAAAAAATAGAATACAATTTGAGGAAATCAGCAGCTGAAAACATCTATGCTAGAAATTCTCCTTAGCAGGCAATTGAAGATACCCAAGTTCGACAGCATCAAAGAGTAGTACAATCTACCGAGAAAAACAATGGAGTATTGGGGAAAGTCATGCCTCATGATGATTGCCCATCTATCTACTAACCACTTTATAGTAACGTTTTAGCCAAGATCCGTACATACTTTTCTTCCTCAAAAGCTATCGGCAAACCAGATCAAAGATATCTTTCCTTCTACTCAATATTATGTCTTTGCCATAAAAGGAAATAAACAACCGGAGATAAATGGTTTAAGAGCAAACATGGTATATGGATATATATTTTACCGCTAACCTTATTAAGGCCTTGGGTAACTGTTGACAAGATTGGCACAGAATCTGACAACAATTTCTGCTCAATTTGTAGAACAGCAGACCTGTAGACAGAAAGCACCTCAACAATGCCATTAGCTATGGCCCTCCTGTACACACTCTGGGTCTCCTTTTTCCCTTTCACTACTTCAGAAGTTCGGGATAGAGGAGACTCATTTGCAGTCCTAATCCAACTTAAATTCCGGGACTTAGTGGCGAAACGGTCAAGCTCCCTGTAGTAAAATCCTAAGGTGATTAACCTCTCAATAACATCCCTGCAAGCATTAGCAGCACAATTCAGCGTAGGAACCAAATGAATCCATCACTACAAATACATAAGTACACATACAAGCAAGAGAAATTCAAGAAACACACATACAAGCAAGAACATTTCAAGAAGCACATAAGCACATACAAGCAAGAACAATTCAAGAAGCCTGAGGTCAGGAACGTATTTTTCTTCTACAACCGAGCTGAACCAAGCTTTGAAGTGTTCGAGCTAGTTTCATTCCAAACAAGTCTAGCTCAAGCCTGAGTCAAGCCCAAAAAATCGATCTCAAGTTCGCTCGTTTAGTATCAAGGTGTCTGAGCTCGGTTCACTTACTAAATGGGCCGAGCCATTAGAAACGAGCCGAGTAACGGATAACTTGAGCTTGGCTTGTTTACTAAACAAGCTTAAAACTCGAGCACGAACTCAACTCAATCGCTAACGAGCCGAGCCTGGAGCTGCTCACCACAGCTCGGTTCGTGTTTGCAGCCTAGTTGCAAAGCAACCCCCATCGCAGAGATAAATAATCCAAATTTTAACCTAACAGAGGCAAAATATGTTAAAGAATGCTCATAATTAGGAATCAATGAGAGAAAGATAGTAACTATTTCGGCAACCATACAGACGGCAGACGTTTTCTGAAATGCTAATTACAGAAACTGTTTGTTCCTCTTCTGACCTTGAAACTCTAGTATTGGCCAGAATACTCGCAGAGATCTGTGTAAAAACTACTGTACACTAACAATAGTCGAAAGTACAGAAAGAAGAGGAGAGAGAAAGAGATGGCTATTAGGTTTTTAAGGGCGGTACCGTTCACTGGGTTGAATGAAAGAGATATCTGGAGCGAGCTTGAAGGTGCATTCCTCGGAGATGGGAGCGCCCGGAGATAAGAAAACGCCGATCGATTCCTGTTCTTCTCTTTGGTCGATAATTAGGTCTCCTGTGTAGCCTAACAGTGCCAGTAGAAGTTCGTGCAACATTATGGTGTGGTGGTGGTGGTGGTGGTCTCTGGGTGAACACACAGGCGCGCTCACAGTCGACGGAGACTCGGAGAGATCGCTCGCTAGAACCGAAAGTCGTGCCGGCCGAGATTTGAAGGCCGGCTTGCCTGGGCTTTCAGAACTTTTCTTTTCCTCTTGGATATGCTAATTGGGTTGCTGGGCCCATAAATAGGAGGTGTATTTTTTTTTTTAACGGCATAATTAGAGGTGTATAAGATATACAAAAAAAAATATCCATATCAAATATATATAATATTATCCATTTAAAAATACATACTCCCTCCGTCCCATTTAAATAATTCAGTTCGGTCTTTAATACAATTTTTAAATTGTTACTCTCTCCGTCCCTTTTATAGTGTGAACATTTCTATTTTGGAATACCCCTTAATAAGTGTATGTTTTAAAAAGTTAATAGGTAAAAGTTGTACAATTATCAGTTTGCCCTATTGAAAAGTTAGTGGGTATTAATGAGTACAAGTGAAGAATAATTTTGAAAAGTGGAGGTAAAAAGTGGTGTGAAAAGTGTAAAGTGGAGATAATTAAAATTGATATGAAATGTGTAATTATGATATTTCTTTAATAAGTTGAATTTAAGAAGCCACACACTTAAAAAGGGACGGAGGGAGTAATATCTTTCAATCTATAATATTTTATCTATAATATTTTTAAAGATTTTAAAAAATTTGAATAATAAAATTAATTGAGATCTATCATATGAGATCCATATGACACATAAAATTCATTATAAATTGAGATATTTTAACAATTTAAAAATTACATTGACCACCAAGCTAGACTATCAAAATGGGATGAAGGGAGTATAATTTTTTGAGGTGTCTTAAATGTAAAAGTGGACAATAAATGTGGGACGAAGGGAGTATGTGAAAAATGAACTATGATGAGGCTATGTGAATTGCATAATCCTATGTGAACTATGATGATACTATGTGAGTTGTATTTTAGTGTGTGTGTGTGTGTGTGTGTGTGTGTGAGGCTATGTAAACTGTGTGCTGATGTTATGCGAACTGTCTATGTAACCTGCATAACCCTACATGATCTCCGAATGATAAACTTATTTGAATTGTCTATGTGAATTGTGTATTTTAGTGCGTAAGGGATTATATAAGTTGTGTAGTTGGGGCTATGTGAACTGTGTATTTTAGAGTGTTATAAAATGCGTGATTGGTCTATCTAAAGTGTTTATGGGGAGGCTATGTGAACTTCATAACCCTGTAAACTCTATATGATAATGCTATGTGAAGTGTTTTATGTGAACTGTGTATTTAGTGTGTGGTGGAACTATGTGAACTATGTGGTTGGACTGCATCAAGTGTGTGTAGTGAAGTTTTGTGAACTGCATAATTCTATGCAAATTTTGTATAGTAAAGATATGTGAACTGTATATTTTAATATGTGGTGGGGTTATGTGAACTGTGTGGTTGGGCTTGCATAATTCTATGTGAACTTTGTATGAATTGCTAAGTGAATTGTGTATATTAGTGTGTGGTCGGGCTATCATGAAATATTGTTCCAATCATTCACAATATGTCATGTATTAATTTGTTGCTCAAATCACAAAAAAAAAAAAAAGATAAATGCACCGATCGTACATTGATGGTGCACCATATGACAATGCTACAGAAGCATTGGATAACTTTGTAATGTTTAAGGCTCCGTTTGGGCGCTTGTTTTTCTATTTTTTGCTTTCTCTTTTTTTATTTTTGGGTATTTGGCAACCAGGGGAAAAAACAGTTTCTCCCAAAAACTATTTCTTCATTTCTGGTGATAGAGAGAAGAAAGCAAAAAGAGACTCACACCTCCTTTTCAATTTCTACTTCCGGGTTGCTCTCATCTCTCTCTCCCAAAATGCATTCGGCACATTTCTCCCAAACACTCATCCCAAATTCAAAAGTCATTCTGGCCATAGTCCAAAAAATCAAAAAGCAAAAAAGTTCAAAATGAAAAGCTGAAAAGTAAGCTTCCAAACACTGTGTGCAAATAATTTTGCAGGACTACTTAAAAAAGAAACAATTTGCAGCGGGCTAGGTTAAGTCCGAACCTAATGTTCGGAGCCGGCCTGTAAAAACCTCATTTTTAAATCTGAACTACTATAGTGGGATTGAAGCTGTTGTAATGTAAAGCTTTTATTGGTTTTGGCTTACAATTTTCCAAATGGTAAGAAACATATACTGTACTTGGTAATTAGAAGGACCCGAAACAAAAAATGGAGTAAATTTGATGAAGTCACTGTTGGGAAAAATCCAATACAGCTGGAATATTTCAGAGAACAATTTCCACTATTATTAATATATCGAATACATATTACCATGATCAAAACACAAACAAAATTGTAAACCGAGTCTTGTGAAACAATCTCCTTATTGAGGATGTCAGAGATTACATTGACGTCTGTCTCCCAAGATAAAATGCCTAAAACCATAGCCCATGGAATACCATGTAAATTGCCTTGTCAAACTGAACCCTGTTTGATATTTTGTAATTACTTTGTGAATACAAGTGATTTAGTCCTCACGCAAGACTAAATCACATGTAACTAATTTATTTGTAAAGAGGAACCTTTTGGTTGCCTCGAGAGACTCTCCGAATTTCCTATTTTCATTCACCAAAATTCTGTAAATAACACTTACATTACTGGCTCATTTCACTAACTCAAAAAACCGAAGCAAGTTTATTGTGTTTTTCGAGACAGGTCACCCTCTCACAATACATTACATTAAAAAAAAAAAAAACCAACACGTATTTCGAATTTTCACATTAGTACTCCTACATTACTACTCTTTAAAAGCCAATGACCACCCCCACCCCCACCCCTAACCTCTAAGGCTCCAACTACCCATCGAGTAGTATTACTTACTTTAGACGAATCAACTGTAAACCAGAGGAGCATTGTGGAACAACCATCACACCTCCAGTCCAGTATTACAAGACATGGGAAATTCTAGAAAGAGAAGAATAAGAGGAAGGGAAACGGAGGTACCCGGACATGCTGCACAAAGTCTTGAAGAGGGATGAGGGGAGATGAGGAATCCGTGTTGGAGAAGGGGAGCACATGCACTGCCATGTGCATATAGAAGGCCATTGTGCACGTGCCCTGCTTCTCCAACAAGGAGCTACTCACCCAAGAATGAAAAACATTCACGCACACACACAAGGTTCTTGATCAATGGGGAGCGCAATTCCGTCGAGGTAAATAATGAAGGAAATTATTGTACTACTAAATTCAGAGGTGCAAGCTTGTGTATCTACAGACTACAGAGATAGAGAGGTTTAAAAGGCGATGGAGAGAGGGATTCAGCACAAGTAGGGTAGTATTGGAGTGGAGTAAAAACTTTGCCATTCCATGCCCCATTATCATCTTGGGGTACACGCTAAAGAATTCAAAGGAGATAGAAATGTTGTCAAGCTAAAAATGGGGATTTGTGGGCCTTATATATATAATGTAGCTTCGAACAAGTCTCCAACACTTTTGTAATTTTGTTAGTTCAAATTTTGAAGTCCCCAGTCTCACGGGAGGAAACCCCATGGCCATGTTTGGCACTTGTATGATTAACGTGATCTTATAATATTATTTTAAAGTGATAAAATCTCGTCTTTGTTTTTGGTGATAATTATGAGATGAATTATTGAAAAAAGTGGACAGGAGTTTTTTTTTTTTTTTTTTATAGCACATGCGCGCAAGAAGTGTTAGTGGTTAGTGATGTTAGCAAGAATTGACCCTTGGTCTAATGCATGAGGTATAAGGTGTCTTATCAACTTGACTATCACCCACTTGCAAGTGGATAGGAGATTTGAGAGGTGCTTTAGGGCGGGAGCCAAAAAATTTAAGATGTAGGGTCAAAACTATAACAATAATAGTTTCGGACAATTTTGAAGCTAGCTCTATTGTGGGGTCAAAATAACAAAGAAAATGCTAACTCTACTCAATAAGGTGTATCGATATCTTAGAAAAGTGTATTAATTAACAAATAAAATACATTTGTCTTTATATACATATTATCCTCCACCTATTGGGTGGAAGTTAGTAAGACCCAAACGACAAATACTTGATGGAAATTATAATATTCTTTATTAAAATCATCAAAGAAAGAACCCGCCTCTCTCTTCGTGGCTCCGCCCCGTATTTTCATGGGTGATGGCTTACCTTGCGACTATTAAATAACCTCTTTTTTAATCTTGTTGAAGGAAAAAAAAAAAAAAACATAGACTGTGCATGTGAGGAGTTGTTCTCTAATGGATTTTATGAAGATTTGATAAAATCATACTCTTGATTTTATCCATTCTGCAAAAGATTTCATAAAATCTCCCATTTTTACATTAAAAAATGGGTAAAAATGAGAGATTTTATGGAATCTTTTGCAGAATGGATAAAATCAAGGGTATAATTTTATTAAACTTTTATAAAATCTATTGGAGAACGACCCCTAAATCATAAAATAAATCCAGGGAAGGAAATAAAAACATAGCGTGTGAAGCTCGCCCTTGTTTTTTGGTGGACCAACTTAAATGCTTTATTTTGTCACACACTCTTATATTCAGATGTTGCCCAGACCCCAATCATGGCCTTCGTAAATTAGGATACTCAAAGTTCCGTCACCAATTGATGCACTCGTTTGACTTCTCCTGAACAAGAGGAGTAGCTTCACAAACAAAAAAGTATGTATGACAGGCATTAGAAGAGATTTTTTCACAGGAAATGGTGATGAAACGACCCGACAGGGAGAGGATTAGTCGATGTGCGGATAATTTGGCTTAAACACCTTGACCAACGTGACCGTCGAACCAAAATAAAAGTATTAGGGAGTAATGGGATTTGAACGGGACAACAAAACTTCAAAATTAGTACTTATCATTTTTTCTTGATTATACACTTCGGCCCACAAAGTGGATTACGAGATAAGTCATTCTCCTCATATATTAACTAATTAAAAATCCAAAAAGGCAGCTCAGTGAAACAGGGGTTTATTCTATTGAGAACTAATCATCCCGAGGCCCCGTTCCACTAACTCAAAAAACCAAAAGCCAGCTTATTACGCTTTTCGAGACAGGTCATCCCCTCACAATACATCACATAAAAAACTATAAAAAGCTACGCGTTTTTCGAGCTCTCACATAAAAAAGTCAAAAAACCAAAAAACCAAAAAACCAATCTTAACGGAACACCCCCGTTTCAAAACATGAAAAAAAGGCTAAACGCATGCAAAGGTGGAAATAAAGGTATTGTAGTTTTTTATTAGTGAGTGGTTGGTTTAGTGGTTGAAACTTAGAACCTTGTTGGATAAGATCTAGATTCGAGTCTCCATAGCTCTTTATTAGGGCTAAACATACTCATAATGTCACCCACACGTGGTGGGAGTTAATTTTGGTCTCGATATAGGTGCGGCGAGCTCTCTTACAGATTGTGATGTTGGCGTGATAGGGCAATACTCTTTGACAAAGGTGACGGAATATTATACCTAAAGTTTTATTTTTTGTACAAAAAATAATGAGAGGTGGAAATACGCCTCTAAATCGTAAATAAAGATGACCCAGGCCCAACTCCAGCCATATGGCCCATCTCATTAAGAACCTTACCCACAACCCAACGACAAAAGAAGAAAAGTCAGTTCAAGTAGTCTCTGCAAATACCAAGGAAAGGCCCACTGGGCTTACACCCCGTCTCATTTTTTTTTGAGCGGATAAGATTTTGAATGGGTAAAAAAGATTGGTGGATAATAAATCAATATGTTATAAGGGAGAATTAATTAAAAATGAGTCATAAGCTAAGGAGTTTGTTTGGTAGTTGAAATAAATGGATAAAAGTGGATGGATAAAAAAATAATGCGAGAATTTAGATAATTGTCCTTTGTAATGAGAGTACAAAAAGAATTTGTATAAATTTGAGGGGCAAGGAGGTCATTATACCTACTCGGATAGGCTTACCCAGGGGCAGGGGGATAAGCAAAGCAATCGGGATGCAAAATGACAACCAAACACCGGATAAGAGTGAGCTCTAATTAGCTTATCTCTCTCTCTGAAGTTTTTTTTTTGAACATGTCATCATATCATATCAAAACGTCATCTGGCACCGATTACATCGACAAACAGGAATGAAGCCAAAACTACTAACAATTGAAAAGAGAATGGCAAAAGGCTAACATGGCCACCGGCTCTAGACACAACTGCCTAAGCAGACCCGACACCTTCTGGACGGGATTATGAATCCGATCAAGAGATAGCGGTAGAGCATCCCAATGGACACCCGGCTCAGACCATTACACAATAAGCGCATATGTAATCCAAACAAAGCATGCTTAAAAACCAGGGACAATGAAATCCACAAATACTTAACGCTGTCAAGCTACTAGGCCACTGGCGGTTGAGAGAGCCTTCACTGAAAACAGCCATCCCCAACGCCACCGTAAGTGGATAAAACTGCACGAGAACCTCCGTTGTCACGCGAGGCTCTAGACGTGGGTATGTCTCATCGGAATAGGTAGCCCCACACGTTCACGGCGGCCATGGATTCCATCCCAAGATCAAGCAGCAGAATAATCAAGAAGATATATCCGAGAAAATCTACTACTAATCCAGACAAGACTAAAAATAACTAAGAAACTAAGATTAACATGACTAATCAAACTCAATAAAGCAGAAGCAAAACAAAACCCATTACTGAGTCCCGAGTTAACTCCGACTAGAACTAAATTGAGATGAGTCACTGCTCCAGGTAAAGAACTTAGCTCCATAGTCGCCGCCGCCATCGGGATCTGGAAGCTTATTCGTCGAAAGGTGCCCAGGCCGCCATAAAATCACCATCCCGCCTTGACACAAGGCCCAGCAGGTCAGATGGGGTGAGAAGCAGGCGGAAGTGAGTAGAGGGGTTGTGGGCGACGGGTAGAGGAGGTGGTGGCGAACGGAGGCGGCGGAAGTGAGGCGGAGCCAAAACTTGTCAAAAGTTTATTTTTCTTATTCCCTTTAATAAGTCAAAAAATAAAAAAGTTTACTTAACTTATTTATCCAAAATGGGCCAAAGTTGATGTATAATTTTCTTTCTAATGAAAGAGAAACATAATGATTTTTACATTTTATGCGTATGCAATTTAAAATAAATTATTCGTATAAAAAATTAAATTAGTTGAATATTGATAGCCGATCAGATGCCATTTACATAGATGATGATCAATACTAATAATCGGTGAACACCAAATGGCTGTGCTCCGGGAAATAGTACTACTACTTTTAATACCTCCTCCATCCAATGGCCCAAAATCGTGCCACGCACAGAACTACTCTCTTCCCCCAGCAAGCAAGCCGTTCTTTGATTTTTTTTCTTCTTCCCCTCTCTTTCACGACCTACCTACTACTAGTATTTAAAATCTCCCCCCTCTTTTAAAATTACACCCTCCCTCCCCCGCTAAAACAAGAAGAAAAACTCTCTCTCGATCTCTCTCCGGTCTTCAGCCGGAAAATGGCCAACAAATTCAACGTGGAAGAGCTTCGAACCGAGCTCGCCAAACGCGGACTGAGTACCACCGGCGTGAAAACCATTTTGGTATCCACTCCCCGACCCCTCTTTTCACCTCTCTCTGTATACTTTCATCCATTCATTGTTAATTACTATTATTGCAGGTTCGGCGACTGGAATCGGCCATTCGCGAAGAATCCAAGGCTGATGGTTCAATTAGCGAGTTGAAGAGGCGGAGGGAAGAATCTGAGGATGGGGATTCAAACGGGGCTGATAAAATCAAGGCGGTGGAAAAGCTTCGGGGTATGGATATTCGACAGCTGCGCAAAGAAGCCGAGCTTCGGGGAGTTTCTACCAGTGGCTCCAAGAAAGAACTCCTTCAAAGGCTTTCTAACGATTCTCAAGATTCAAACGGTGTAACTGAAGGTACCAGGTTTAATTCATTCGTATGGTTGGCCGTTGGACTTGTTTTTGTGTACTCAAGTTGTACGTATGGGTAGGGCTGTAAAGTGTAAACCAAAAGAGCTGTTCGAGCTCGAGTTGCAGGCTTGTTTATCGAGCTTGAGTTAGTTGTAACTCAGCTGGTTTGTAGCGGCTCGGCTTGCTTATAGAGACTCGTTTGATAAAGGAACTGAGCTCAGACGCCTCAATACTACTTGTGCCAAGCTCGAGCTAGACTAATTTTGAACGAGCTGAGCTTAAACACTTCAAAGCTTGGCTCGGTTTGGCTCATTTGCGGCCCTACTTCGGGGGCCACGTAAGATTGGACTACAAGTCATAGTGACCATAGTTCTGCCGCTTGAATGCAGTAATTAGGAATGCTTATGTATTTGTTGGGATGCTAATTCATAAGTCGGATATGCGATACTTTTGGGTATTTGCTACTAGTAGTTCTCTCACTACAAGTCCAATTAGATTTTCCACCATCATTCTTAGCGCGAGCATTCAAACATGGTCATTAAGTTGGTTTCGTACCAGCCAAAGAAGAAAATGCCAGTGAAACCAAGAAGGAGAAAATAGTGACTGCAACAAAGAAGGGTGCGGCGGTATTGGATCAATGGCTCCCAGATCATATTAAAGCTATGTACCATGTATTGCAGCAGGTAAGTCATGCCGGAGCTTACGATGGATGGGTGAATTTCGATTGATGTCACTGTAGCTTGACTACATTCATTTTTCTCTTTCTTTTCCTTGTTTGTAGGGCGATGAAATTTATGATGCAATGTTGAACCAGACAAATGTTGGGGAGAACAATAACAAGTTCTATGTCATTCAAGTTCTAGGTAACTCAATTTTTTCAACCTTGATTCATCTGTAGTCTCTTTTTGCTGGAAATGTAGACACTAGCTTTTTCTCTTTAGGGAGGAAAAATAAAAGAAAGTATGTCAATGCTCAAAGTTTTGAATCACTATAACACTTAGTTGATAGTTCGTGAAAATTTATTTGTATCATTGTTTGAGTCGCGAACGTCAAAGTTTGTACCTCATGGCTTCCTTAGTGATGTTGATCTCTTCATGTATCTGTAATATAAATGCAGAGTCTGACGATGGGGCTAGATTCATGGTTTACAGTAGATGGGGCAGGGTTGGTGTAAAAGGTCAAGATAAACTACACGGCCCTTTCTCATCACGAGATCATGCTATCCAGGAATTTGAGCAGAAGTTCTTTGCCAAAACGCGGAACAATTGGTCTAGCCGTAATGAGTTCATTTGTCACCCGAAGAGCTACACTTGGTTGGAAATGGACTACACTGACAGAGAAAAAAAACCAGACGTGAGTTGTCATAGTGGTTAGAGTTATTATTCTGGTCTTGTTGCTAAATATGACATGCTGCATGATTGCATAAGTCGTAAGGTCAGATCTCATTGATGTTACCGTAAGTTTGTCTAACACTTACTGTTGTTCGTTGTCATAGACTGCCATGAATCATTTTTAACTTTTCACACCATTTTCTTGACTATTTTGAGGGCTGGATAACTGTTGCCAGGTTCAAGGGAAATCCCACTCTACAGTGGGAGTGCAGCTCCGGGAAACAAAACTGGAGTCGCGGATTGCGAAATTTATCTCTCTTATTTGCAATGTCAGCATGATGAAGCAACAAATGATGGAAATAGGTTTGTTTTCCCTTTTGGTTAACCAGTCACTTAAGAAGGCATAATGACATGAATTACAGAATTGGACAAGTTTATTTGGTCATTAGCAATACTAAACCACGATTGTGGATACCTCACCACTTACCACGCAAATGATGGATGCTGACTCCGAAAGCACACAATTGACTGGATATTTCTGTTTTTTTTTTGTTGGTATACTCTGGTCTTCTGCTTAACTGATAAATATAGAGGTCTAATAATATATTTTCCACCTGTAATTATAGGATACAATGCTGAAAAGTTGCCACTCGGGAAGCTTAGCAAGTCGACAATTTTAAAGGCAAGTCTTTGAAGTTTGAGCTATGCACTTTCATTTGCTGATATTGTGTCACAGCTGATTCCCTAATATGGAAGTGAAAACAAGAATACTATCTGTTGTTTTATTGTTTTTAGTTTTTGCTTCGGTAATTGCTTCCAAACCAAAGTCATAAAGATATTGTGAAAAGTTTATTTCCAGATTTTTAAACTTATATAATTAAGCAGAGGAAGGAACTCTATTTGCGTGGTTCATTAGTTTTTTCACTATAGAATTGAAGGTACTTCAATGTGGCATATCAAACCACTTTCTAGTTTGATGGTAGATATCTTCTCTAGGCAAACTGGACCTATAACAAGATTTAGGACCTGTAGCTTTGTATAGCTGAGTGCTGAGTGGTACTTTTGTATCCAGTTGGTTTCAACGTTGATGGCAGCTGCTGAATGTCTGCTTATCTTGTAGTCAGGGAAAGTATCCAATCTTATATATACGAGTTTTTGTTGAAACTATAGGCCTTCTTGTCCTCCTTTTACTCAGTTTCTAGTTGTTTAATAATTCTTATTTCTGCTTTTGTGCTGCTGCATTTGATCGAGTTATTCTTAAATGATCGGTCTCGTGGTTGTAACCACCTTATGGATTCTGGCTTAATTAATATTCATCAGTTTGTCACACTTCCATAATTTAGTAGGCTGTAGGCTCTTTTGGTGGCCTCTTGCTATGAATTATTTTTTTGGGTTTCATCCATACCCTCTCCATACAAGAACAAGAAAGAGGTGAATTACAGAGTCCATATCATCAGTCTTCTCTTCTTTTCAATCATTGCAACTTGTATGACTTCTCAGAGATTAGCATTCAACTTCAACCCGAAAAACTAAAGAAGAAGAACGTTTTTCTATTACAGTTTTCCGCACTTCACCGAGAAATGATGTTCTTTTCTTTCTCCACTATTTCTTTAGCAGCCAATAAGTTATCTTAATATGGTATGACAGGGCTATGACGTCTTGAAAAGGATTGCTGATGTGATTGGGCAGTCAAACAGGACTAAGCTTGAACAATTAACTGGGTAAGGTCTTGAACATTGTACTCTAGTTTTTTTTCCCACAATGCTTGACTTGACTCGCATCACAATTCTAATTGCATTTCCACGTGATATTTATCCTGTGATTTGTTTGTTTGCCTCTTCATAATGCTTGCAATTATGTTGATGATCTGAAAATTCTTAATTGGTGCCACCGTGCCAGTGAGAAAATTGGTCCTGACTAATTTTTTTATTCATGTTCCGGTTGCAGTGAATTCTACACAGTTATTCCTCATGATTTTGGGTTTAAGAAGATGCGTGAGTCCTCAGTCTCTCATGTGCCTCTCTGCCTCCCTTTATTCCCCCACGCACGCGTGCAAGTGGTTTAGTTATATTCTATTAGTTGGCTATTTTTTATAATATTGGAGATCTGTTTGGCAAAGATATTATTTAGCCTGCTTTATGTGTTTGTCCATATTTGAGTATTTCTCTCATCAAGATGAGCTTCTGATAAATACAAAACGAATGTGATGGCAGGTGACTTTGTCATTGACACCCCTCAAAAGTTAAAAAGCAAGTTGGAAATGGTAATGTTCTTTCCTCAGTTCAGATTGTTGTCCATACTCTCTTGTTTTGGGAATTGTTTGGCTATATTTATTGCTTGTTCCTGAGTGATGATGATATCTTGTATCCTTTCAAGAACTATTAACTTTTTTCTTTCCAGATTCCTCTTTTATGTTTTTTCAGCTTCTTTCTTTGTACTTGAGATAACTATTGACTATTTGAGTAATTGAAGGTTGAAGCCCTAGGTGAAATCGAGCTGGCAACAAAGTTGTTGGAGGAGGATGTTCTGATACAGGTAATATTTGTCTGATCTTGTCCATCATCATTTGCTGACTTTGTGCAGTACTTCCTTTCATCTAACCTTGTTGCCCATGTTTGCTAGGACCATGATACTATTACAAATGTCAAACTCCTCTACTAGTTCCTTTTAATGACTTGCGTAATGAGTTTTTGTAATTTCTTTGCTATCGTCATAGGAAGATCCCTTGTGCGCTCATTATCAACGCCTTCGTTGTGAGCTTTCACCACTTGAAGTTGATTCCAAGGAGTTCTCTACGGTATTCATCTGTTCCTTCGCTCATATTTTCCTTTAACATACTCTTTAATTTGCAAAAGCCATTACCTTAAGGTCCTCTTGCCTCGTATTGTTCATACTGTAATCATGACAAAGCCAAAAAATTAAAAATCATGGCCTAGCCTCGTAGTCTATGTACGTTTTGCATTTTGTTTGGCTTATCCATCAGATGACATTACGGTTGATGCTTATAACCAATGTTATCTTCTTTGGGTCCTTGCTCAGATTGCAACGTACATGAAGAACACTCATGCAAAGACACATTCAGACTATGCAGTCGATATAGTTCAGATATTTAGAGTGTCAAGAGAAGGTGAAGCTGAACGTTTTGGAAAGGTGTGCAATCCTTAATCCATATAGCTTTTCACTCAGGTTTATCGTCTTCTTGAAATCTATCTATCTGGGTACTCTCCTCTGTGATAGAAATGGACTTTCCCTTGTGGGGCATTGATGAGCTCCTGCCTGCTGGGGGCCAAGCCATACTCCTGTGGCTACGCCAGCTATCGGCCTATTCTCTCTCAATTACCTACTTCGTGCTTACTAATTGTTTGCTGTTGCAATCTATTCTAACATATAAAAGGGGCTATCCCTTTTTGGTGTCCTCTAAAATTGAGATTGTGTATACATTTCTTACTTCCAAAACTAACCCTATACAGTATAATTGAAACAAACGTGACATTATTAACTACAAGAGGCAGAATTGATAATCCATCTATGACCCACATTCACCCACACGCCCACCCCATTCAAAAGAAAGAAAAGGAAAAAAACGCTTGGTGGCAGTTTAACTCACCACCCCACTCTGCATTATCCTTCATTAGTGGTAGTTTAACTCCATCGTGTCTGCTCCGCAAAAACCAGTTCCATATCCAGTAATTGCTATGGATAAAGTTGAACAAGTATGAGGTTCGAATTTCATGTCGCTGTATACTTTCCTGTAATTTTTTCATGCTCTTTTTCTTACATTTTATGCAATTGAATTATTCAAAATCCTGGTGTTTTAACTCTGGATTTTCTCTCATTACTTGCACACGCATCGCATGTACCTCAGGCGCTATTAGGATTGTGTATCTATGATATTTTAACTGGGTTTAACTGTCCCTTTGTTTTATTCAACAGTTCACGAACATAAAAAATAGGATGCTTTTGTGGCACGGTTCTCGGCTCACAAACTGGACTGGAATTCTATCCCAAGGTCACTATTTCTGTCTCTTCTTGAGTATCTATATTCTTGCTACTAATTTGTGAAATATATCTAACTGATAGATGCCATCACGCTCCAGGTTTGCGCATTGCTCCACCAGAAGCGCCTTCAACGGGTTATATGTTTGGAAAGGGGGTTTATTTTGCTGATATGTTCTCCAAGAGTGCAAACTATTGCTACTCAAATTCTGCATGTACTACTGGTGTGCTGCTTTTATGTGAGGTTTGTCTTTGATCGAGATAAAACATTATTTTCATGGTGCAGAACATGGTCATTCGGTGGAGTAGAAACAGATTACCAAACAAGTTTTAGTGTCGCAAAGCAATAATAAATTGGAATACATCTGGAATTGAGAAGCGAATTTTATGTTGTACTATCAAAAGTCTGTTACGACGTACAAATATGTGGTTTTTACTTCAGTGAGTTGTTTACATTTAAGCTTGCTAGAGAAATGTTGAAAACATTTTTCTTGTGTTTGTAATTTTCTTATTCTAGATATTTGAACTGGGGTTTTCTTAGGTTGCACTGGGAGACATGGCTGAGTTGTTAACAGCAAACTACAATGCTGACAAATTGCCAAAGGGAAAGCTGAGGTTCTTTTTCCTCTCTCTTCTTTCTTTGATTCTTTCATTCTATTCGACTGAATTGAGCGTTTGGCCTTCTGCATTTTGAAAAAATGTTAAATATGTGCCTTAAGCATGTGTCCTGCGGTTTACAAGATTATAACCAGCTATTTGCTCTTTTTATTTTTATCTTTCCTCTGTATTTATCCTGTCACGTAGATTAGAAGTTAATGGTTCCGATGTCAACAAAGAGGTAACTCTTGTCACAAATGTGGTTATAGCTGAGGTTAATTGTTGAACCTAATGGTGCAGCACCAAAGGAGTTGGTGCAACTGCTCCAGATTTCTCACAGGCTGAGTTGCTTGAAGATGGTGTTGTCGTTCCCCTCGGAAAGCCAAAAGAGCAAGTCAGCCCCAAGGTATAAACACTTTATTTGGTTGAAGACTGACTTATTCCGAATCTTATTTTGTAGAACTTCAAAATTCTAATTTCCAGCGGACTACCCTTCTATTTGTTTGAGGTCACTAAAAAAACAGTGATACAATTATCTTTTTTTCTAGGGTGATTTACTGTATAACGAGTACATAGTCTACAACGTGGATCAGATTAGGATGCGCTACCTTGTTCAAGTAGATTTCAGTTTCAAGAGATGATCAACTGGTCGGGGGATATAATTCTCAATTTCTACCATTTTGCTAGAAAAGCTGCGTTAATTCAGCTTTTGCTACCGAAGTTTTGTGTCAATGAGTATTATGGTTTTCTTTCCTGATGAAGAAAAGATGTACCGTGTTCCTCGTGAGAGAAACGTACCTGTGTCGTACCTGTGTTGTATATAACAGTTGGAATGGTTTGCAGCATTTGCTCAACATTTATTCTCATAGTGGAATTACATCAGTGGTGTGACTGGTGCATAAATAACTGTTGCAATTTTGTCAAGTTATCAGCAAACTATGGATGATTCATTACAGTACAACCGTACTATTTCCCCTAATTTTTCATTACTCCAGCTCTATAGCCCGAAGTGTCTACATATAGCCACTAAATACTCTAAAATATTCTGATGATACCAGTTAAGGCCTCGTTTGGCTGAGGGTAAAGATCAAGGGGATAAGTTATAGAGGGGAGACAAGATAAGATGGGGTATTATTTTTGGAGGGTTGACCCACATTGATGTGATGTTTATGGAGGGGGGATAAAAAAGTAGATTGTTTGGATGAGGGATTAAACAGGGGGATAACTTTTCACTTGGTTTGGATGTTTCATAAATAAGAGGGGGTGAAAGATGGAAAAAGCTATCAAATGACTATTTTGTCCTTGTGGTATCCCAAATTGGATTATACGTTAAATTAATTATATAAT
>JAXBDA010003303.1:15786-35605 GCA_036023075.1 Gaultheria prostrata | reverse complement strand
CTCTCTCTCTCTCTCTCTCTCTCTCTCTCTCTCTCTCTCTCTCTCTCTCTCTCTCTCCCCTTGACTCGAGCTCTCTCTTTTTTTTTGGTTAGTTGGAAACTTACTCACGCTCTCTGATTGTTCTAATTTAAGAATGAAAATCCAATTTTGAAAAAAACAAATTTTCCAATCAGGTTTAGGCCCTTTGTATAATATTGGGCCATTTTTCCGATTGGGCCAAATGGTTTTGGGCCTTTTGTAATTGGTATTGGATATTTGTTTTTATTTTCATCAAAAAAGTGGCCTAGGCTAGCCCATTTTTAAAAAATATTGGAGTGCCCTAAAAATCACCCCTTTTTGGAGTGTCTTAGGCCCAGGCCTATGGGATGGGCCGGCCCTATGAATCGCTGGATGTGAATGCATTGCTCCTTTATCTCGATGTACCATTTGTCGAACAGGCCATAAATACCAAGACTAGAGAATTAAGGGGAAAGAAAAGCCAGAGACCAAAAGTAAGGAGTAAAAGGGGACATGGGAATTGAACCCAAATCAGCAGCGACTGTAAGCATAACAGGCAACCAAGGTACTAGACCACCTCTTTACACCATATACTGAAACTGTATTTATTCGTACATATCTTCAGTTTTTTTGTTTTTTTTTTTTTTTTGGGTGGGGGGTGGGGGGTTTGTTGCCCCAGTCGGGGGTTGTCCAAGCTCACGGGCTTGCTAGGCTCACCCCTGGGCTGGGCCTGGGTTGGGACGATCCAACGCTTTGGTCCTGGCGAGGTCATAGTTTGGACCCTATGACGTGACACATACCAGAGGGGTGGACACGTCAGTGCCGAGTGTCATCATTTGGCCACATGGACCAGTGATTGTTCAGCCATGTGGTCCAGTCACGTGACCCCAGCCAACGTGGCATGCATCCTCCAATCGTTATGCATGACAACAAAACAGTATTGTTTTATTTTCAAAATTAGTGAGCACAAATAATAAAAGTTCATAAAAAACAATTACAACTTTACCAACATCTACTATCTATAAGGAAAATAAAAAATACTTGGTACATAAGGTGAGATACTAGTTGTAACGGTAAGAAATATAAGAATAAAAATAAATTAAATTTTATGTATAAAAAAATTTCCGGGCAGGTATCGGGAATGGGTGATGTCTACCCTAACCCTACACTGATCCGGTCGGGTTTTCTCAATTCTCCCCTACCCCTACCCTATACGTACCCGAAAAATTGAACAAATACCCACCCCGGTCGGGGCAGGGCATGACCGGTTCAGGACGGGGCGGGTGAATTGTCATCCCTAGTTTTAAATGGTAAAAGAAGAAAAGAAGAAGTATGAGAAATATGTAATGATTATGTTTCCCTAATTAGTTGGAAACCCTAATAAATTGTGATGGAGGGAGGAGTTGTGTGATTTTTTCTACATTTTTGGTTGACAGTAAGGGATGTCCGGCCCGACTTACGTACCCAAAAGATTATGAATAATCAGGATCCATACAAGCATTGGAGTAAAACAATTTTTACATTCTCACCCTGCATATCTCAGGTACGATACGCAAAGATGACAAGTCATTTAAGCCGCATTCAAATCGAGGGTGATGATTCAGATTGCACTTGATGATCTTCTGAATCTAATGAATGCCGTCCTGCACAGACACTGCACGGTGGATGAGGTAGAGAGATCAGTGGAGTACACGTTTTTACTGCATAATTAATCTCTTTACGATCAACAGTTTTAGAAAATGACTGATCGATCCCTGCTGGATCTTGAGCTCCGGCTCAAGGCAGTAGTATTATTGGCAGTAGCAATGATGGCGATGGTGACCATAGCAGACTAATGTACTTATTTTTCTTTTTATAACTCTAAGTGTTCGGATTAGTTTATACACATCTTGATTAATTTGTGGGTTTAATCTACGGTTCACTTCGGAGATCCCGATTAAATGAAGTCGGAGCAACATCTCGATTCATGGTACCCTTAAACCTTAAGAGGGTGAAAACGCTTTGAGTCTGAGGTTTTTACAATAAACTCATTTGGCAAAAAAACTTAAACAAGTTTTTTGGTTTCTTCGTTTTGTCTTTGTTTGGTTTCTTCGTTTTTGTCTTTACTTCAATTTTTTTCCGCAAATGTTAGTTTTGCATCAAATTTTTGTGATTTATTGGTTCCTGTCGACGAGACGAATCTAAAGAGTATAAAAATATAGTCAAAACTAATTTTTTTTTAATAAAGCCGAAAATACGTGGTTTACTGGATTAATTTTGGTTTTATTCAAAAAATAATTAATTTTCACTATAATTTCATATTTGCTAGATTCGTCTCGTCGAGAGGAACTAATAAACCACAAAAAAATTGATGCAAAACTAATAAATGCAAATTTTTTTTTAAATAAAGACAAAATGAATAAACCAAAAAATCAATTTCTGATTTTTTTGTCAAAGGAGGCCGGTTCTAATACATTACTTCAAACAAACCAAAACGTTATAATTTAGAAACTGGGTCTTGAGAACCAAACCAAAAAAAGCTCAAAGTTCCCTCGGTGCAAGGTTGATCGGTCCCCTCAGAATTTCCGCAAAAATATATGGTCTGTATATTCCAAAATGTACTTCTGCATATTCTTTTGTTTGGCAAAACCTCTTATTCTAGAATTCTTATTCTACAAACACAAAAGTTCATATTGATTAGTCCGAAATTGTAGGTAAGGAAAATTATGATTTTCCAATTCGGAATTGTAAGAAAAATCTGTCTTGATAAATGAATATTAATGTTCGATTAGTTTGATTTTTAGTCAATATAGTACTGATCACTACTCTGTGAACTGAACTCTACAAATTAAACAGTTCAGATCACAAAAGATGAAGTTGTAGTTGAACAAACATGACGTATATATAAACTACACTCCAGTACTAGTGCATTAGCGCACTTACAAAGATCCCATGGGGTGAATAATGTTGCGTTAGGTCCCATAAATTGGCATGAAAATGGAGTGAACTTTCTAAGAGCATCTCTCATCCATCTCCAAAACTCCAAAATGGAGAATGGATGAGACATATTGAGGGGAGATTTTATAATTTATCCTCTCATTTCTTTAACTTTGTACTTTTTGGAGGGACCCATCGTACTTTTTAGAGATTTGATCTTTACTTTTTACTTTTGGGTCTCCATTTGACTCCAAATATGGAGACCCAAAAATAAATTTGGAGATCAAATCTCTAAAAAGTACGATGGGTCCCTCCAAAATTCTCTTATAAAGTACAAAAGTAAAAAAAATGGAATGATAAATTACAAAATATCCCCTCAATATGTCTCATCCATTTTCCATTTTGGAGTTTTGGAGATGGGTGGGAGATGCCCTAACACAATCCAGCTGAGGATGCCCATTTGGAGCAACAAGATTAAATGAATGGGGTCCTGTCCCCATTGTGGAAGAAAAGACCCTTGTTTATTTTGATTACTATATATCTGGTTTCCTCAATGTAACAGGACTTGCCACAAGGTCCCCACATCTAGATTTATTGACAAAGTGTATTTGACATCTTGATCATGATGCTTCAAATCCAAATATTTCATTGGATTGGCCAAAAGAATGGCTTAGGCCCTTTTCTTGTATATAAGATCTCGTTTAATAGTTCTCGATGAGTACTATTAATCAAAGTTTTCAAAATTGTAAAAAAATATTATAGATTGAAAGATATAAGTAATTAAAAAATAACATGCATACCTGTAAATGGACAATAAATTCGGGACGGAGGGAGTATATCTTATTAGGCATATCCATTAAACAGAACAAATATCTGGACTTTGTACGTGCTTGATGTTGAAGCATTATATCTAAATTATATTGTTTGGATTGGCTTGGATTGGCTTGGCTTGGTTGATGAGATTTGACATCTTTATCTCGTTCCCGGAGTATGTGTTTGCATGTTTAACAAGCAAGACCTTGCTTGTTGGCTTTGGAATTTTCTATTGGAATAGACTTCATTTTAATGTTGTACTACCCCGAGTTTGGGGGGGGGAACTAAATGTTATTTTTAACGGTAAAAAAGATTTTATTAATTTTTAAAAACAAATTACAAATATTAAAAGGATTCTAGGCATGAGGTATCTGAACAAAGAAATAGCCGACCCACAAAAAAAGGCACCTCTCACTCCGAAAGACACCTTCCGCTAGGATCCAAAAGGAAAAAAACAACCCGAGTCTGACAAGAAACTAACCAAAACCACTCAACAGGAAGAAAAAACGCCAGAGAGCCAAAAACAACCAATTGCCCTCTAAAAAGACTAATCAAAGCCCCAAAAGACAATCAAACGCCCCAAAAAAAAGACCAACCAAAGCCCAAAGAACTTGAAAAATGACCCCAACGACGCCAATGGCTTTCAACAGAAAAGCTACTAATGACTTCATCATCATCCCTTAAATAATCTTTGCCCAAGATCTTGTTAATTGACCGAGTAGCCTGAGCCGTATCAAAGTGAAATCTGTTAATACCTTCTGAAGAAACAGATAAAGCTTTACTTGGTACATCAACACTCATCAAGTATATATTTTAGGCCAAGTGTGCAGGCCAAAAGGAAATTCATGGTCAATCAGGTCAGGTCGTTAAAGTTGTTTTTGATAAAACTGCAAACTGAAAATTAACAGTGGTGATGTCCCGAAATGTAGTGGTTGATTAGTTTAAGCTGAAAAGCTATTTGAAAGAAATTTAACTAAAGGAAAGTTATTTTATACAGAACTCAGAAATAATTAGCTTTCTTTAATTTGCTCTTAGTTTCTACATTGTAATTTTACGATTTTTGGATACCTCCTTGATCGGAATCCTGACTTTAGTTATTTGTGACGAGAATTAAAACGGATTTCCGATCAGTTTGGAAAGTAATGTACCAACTGATTTCTTTCTCAAATCTCAAATACTCCCTCCGTCTGGATTTGTTGGTCCACAAACATACTTTTTCAAGTCCAAAAATAATTGGAATCCCCAAAACGGACCAACAAATCCGGACGGAGAAAGTAATATTTTTTTACCTCATGTCTGATCTGAATGGGCTATGCATGCACCGTCGCTCGAGCTCCGCTAAATGATTTTGTTCACCCTTATTAAAAAAGGGTGCTCCACCAAATTTATTTGAGTATGAAATGCAAATGGGGTACGTACGTTTAAACTCTTAAATTGATCTGGCCACTGCATTTATGAGACAAATTAAATCGTGGGTGCTTTGTGTGCAAACAAACCAATTTGCTTGGAAATTTAGTAACAATTATTAATGATCACTTAGATGGCTTTTATTACTTATTTGAACGAAAATAACTAGATTACTTTAAACTCAAATTCGAAGCTTTTTTACGTAAAGATCGACAATTGCGTAGAACCTCTCTCTTTTTTTAGTATGGTTTCAAATGAGTTTTTTTATTATCTCGTTCAGTTGTCAAGAAAGTATAAGAAATGATGGGAAAACCAATTTTCCCATAACTTTTGGGTTGTTCAGTTACCAGGAAAATAATGGGACCCACAAAGATATTTTTCCCACCAGGAATCACTTTCCCTCAAAATGCATCCTGCAAAAAGGAAGGAATTATGTGTTGTGGGAAAGTTTACTCCCGCCAATTTCACTTTCCTGGAAAAATCCTTTATCAAGTGAACACTCACAGGAAAGTAAATTTTCCGTTCTTTTACTTTACTTCATTTCACTTTTCTCGCGTAATATTCTTGACAAATGAACGGAGCCGTAGGGATATAACCTAACGACCTGCTCTAAAAGCATTTGTATTCGAACATCTGGATTTGTATCATTAATTACTAGTACTATTTATTATTACCTCTAATGAAACAATAATACGACATTTCATTTTAGTTTTAGTTTTACGTAAAAACTGACAATTGCATAGAACCTTTCTCTTTTTTTAATACGGTTTCAAATGAGTTTTTTCTCCATTTATTATTATTATCTCGCTAGCTCTCTCTCCATTTCTTACCCGAGAATCCTCTTCAAGACCTAAACAACCCCGATGATTTCGTATCAATCGGTTAACGTAATACTCTCTCCGTCCCAAATTGATAGTCCACTACGAAAATACGTGCAATTTTTTAACTAAAAAATAATGTATTTATCGAAATAATTTTTGAATTTTTTTCGTATTGTATAAAAGTTTTCAATGAGATCTATCAAACAAGATTCATAATAGATATTTTTTGAGGTTCACATTCAAATATATAAGCCGTTAAAAATGGCACACAGTCCCAAAAGAAACTATCATTTGGGGACGGAGGGAGTAACCAACAATTGCGTAGAACCTTTCTCTTTTTTTTTTTTGTAAGGTTTCAAATGAATTTGTTCATTGGGTTGTAGCTAACATTTTCTTGTTTATTAGGAGTATGACTTTCACTAAAGGCCCCACATCTACATTTTATCCGTGATTTTTTTTTCATCATCCTAATACTAACCAACAAGTGGTGGTTAGCTTATGCGGTAGAGCCCTTGGATGCCTCATACTCTATCCCGGGATTGAGTCTTATTTCCCCCTCCCCATGTAATAAATTAAGAATAACGAATGACAAAAAAAAAAATTACTTCAAACTAAAACATTGCATTTGGCCAAAAAAAGCCCAAGGTCCTTGTATCTTTGGTACAACTTACCATACGCGGAGTATTTTTTTTGTTTGTTTCGGTACCGCAAATAGAAGCACAAGTATAGTATAAAATGTTCGTCAATTTCACCTCGGCCAGAAAGTATTGCCCTAATAACTTCTTAGAGCATGTACAACAGTCTCTTTATTTGTGTACTTTTAGGTAAAGTAGAGAACTAAACCAAGAAATCCTCCTTGCAGCAGATTGGCTACTCCACTTCGCTACCCTACCTTTGCTACAGAACATAGGTAAAAGTACCGAAGAACTGTTTGTGAGCAATTGAGTTTTTTTATTAGTTTCCCTGCCACTATCTCCCCTTCTCTCTCCACCTTTAACTCTTTCCAACTGACACCTGGAAATTGTTACAAAATAGTAATATTTTAATGGAAAAAAAGGTAAAATTGATAGTATTGTTGGAGTATTGATAGAGATGTGAGTAGGTAAAATGAAAATATTGCACTGTTCACTAGCATTTTTAGAGAAGTGCTGCACTTGCTCTTATACATCCAACATAACGAAAGTACTTTATGTTTGGTGTTGAGTTTTTATCAAACAAAGTGACCCCTTTCTTTTGGTTAAGAAATGGTTTGACATGCATGATTCATCAACATCTTTTTATCTCTGTGGAGATTGTTCCATGTGACTTTGTGGGTTCGGTAGATAGGGCCTCGTTTGGTTGGCTTTAAAAAAGATGTCTTTTTCAAATTATGCCTGAACTTCTTCAGTCATTAATCATTATCTTTATCTTCCCGCAAAAAAAGTCAGTTTCTTAAGGAATCCCATAAGTGGACATTAATTGGCGTAAATTTAAAAAAAAATAATAATAGGAAACACATCTTTATTTTGTTGTGCAAGTAGTACCCTTTAATTGCATAGAGTTGATAATATTTTGCATCAAAATTCAGTAAATTCATCGGTTTGGTATAAAAATCATTACATTTGCGCATCAATATGTATCACAATATGAACCACATAGGAGTAAAATAAGCTCGATCGGATACCCGTAAATGTTTGATTCATTGTTTCAGTTTTTCATTCATAATTCATGGATCGGAATTCTGAACGAAAAATTAAAATAATGGATCGAACACTTACGAGTAGGCGATTGAACTGATTTTTCAATAAATGGGCCCCAGACTCGTCTTTGCACAAGGAACTTAACTTAATCAATTGGGTCTGTGGGGCCCATTTACGGGTACCTCACAAAATCCGAGCAGTTCATTAATTTTAAAATAATTTTTTAAGTGGGCGAGAGAAAAACTAGCTCAATTGGATACCTATAACTCCTTGATCCATTGTGCCATTGGATCATAATTTAATCCATAAGTTACCGTTAAGCGTCATCCGTCAAGAAATTGACGGAATGAGACGATAATGATTTTTTTGTTGACGGAATAAAAGTTCAAATGTTATTTTGCTAACTGCTAAAGTCTAGGTATTTTTTTGAGAATTAGTAGAAAGTTCAAGGGCTTTTTTACAAAAATTCCCGAATTTTTGTCATGGTACCTATAGATGATCATATGGCTGTGGTGCATATAAATCAGAGAGCTGAAAATCTCAGAATTTCATGCCAAGTCAACTAGTATGATTGCATTTGCAGTCTGAAAAATATCAAAGGGTTTTCGCATTGATTTCTGGTGCCTATCCCACTGGGCAAAGTGACGTGCCGTGCCATATGTTCCAAAATTGTGGTCCGAAGAAAATATACTAATGTTATAGAATTTGGGTTTGGTTCTTGGGTGACGTATGATGGTGTATCCGTGATTCTTTTAATCTTTATTTTCCTTTCAAAGATTAATTAATTTTTTTGCCCATCAAAGGGTATATATATAGAAGGATAAACATTAGGTTGATTATTCAAATAATTTTAAACTAATCAAAGTAATTAGGAAATCCAAATACTCCCTCCGTCCCAATTTGTTGTGTCTGTTTCCTTTTTGAGACCTCTCAAAAACATTGTCTATATTTCATAATCTATACTGTTTTTTATGATTTCAAAATCTTTGTTTAACAAAATTAATTGAGATTTATATAGATAATTTTTTGAGACGTCCGAAAAAAGAAACAGACACAACAAAGTGATACGGAGGGAGTACTAGTTAATTGGATAATTCACTTTTATTTTCATTTAAATTTCGGAATATTACAAGTACTATTCCCTGGTTTTGGGGGAAACATTTCAAGTGTTTTCGATGACAACAGAAGGTGTTCTCCACCATCACAGAAATTTAAGTATTTAATTTTTTTTTTATAAACAAAAAGTTTATTGTTGAAAACTTGACAAAGATTTAAGTATTTCAAAAGGGAAAAAAAAAACCTTAGATCACCTGAGAGTCATCACTTTCTACCTACTGATTACAACAACCTATGGCGTTCAGATTTTATTAACCTTCAACGTACATTTATATGCAAATGGACATACATATGGGGATCAATTTCCATTCATACTCTACAAAAATGGGTTATATCATGTGTCATTGGATCTGATAAGTAATACTTTTGAGCCGTTTATTGCCTATTGGCATGGTGCGTACCGATACTGGGGTGTTCCGGTGTACCGTTTTGATTCATCGTAAATAGTTAATGTGTAGGTTAATTTCATGTATAGGAATATTATATGTATACCAAATTCTTATTCAAAGTTTTACCGATTTTATCACTCATAACTAATGATTTATTGAATAAAAATGTAAGTACCTGATTATAAATCACATATTACGTTTACAGTTTGATAAATTAAGGGCGGACACACAAAACCATGTGAGAGTAAGCCATCGAAGACGTAACTCTGTTATCATGTTAAATTTCTTGAAAGACTCTGTAATCTAATTAAACAAATTGACAATAGACGGAGTAGCCTTGCGATTATATTAACTAAATCTTTGGTGGCTTACATGAGCTACGCAGGATAAAGTGTACCCGCTCTTATCAACTTGTTTTTTAAAGAGCAAAAAAATAGTAATTACTTGACCGCGTATAGCTAACTTAAGCATTTAATTGCGTTGGCCCCCAAAACACAATACTCCGTATGTGATTATGTTCACATAATTTTGGCAGTGCTATGGGCACACCCAAATGGGGATGTGCTGTGCGGCGGCTTTCGGCGCCGCGCCAGCATTGTTCTGACGATCCGAGACGTCCACCGCGCAGAGCTCGTCGAGTACTACAACCCTACCAAAAATCAACTCCATCGGATATCGTTAAGGCCTCATTGGAACACAAATAACTTGAAAAATATGGGTTTAATAGTTTTCATCTAGTGTTTCAAGTTATGTGTGTTCCAATTTTTTTCAAGTTATATATGTTCCGATAAGGCACTTAACGATATCCAGTCGAGTTTATTTTTGGTAGGGTTGTAGTACTCGACGAGCTCTACGCGGTGGAGGTCTCGGATCGTCGGAATAACGCCGGCGCAGCGCCAAAAACCGTTGCACAGCACGCTGCGCAGCATTGTGGTGTACACCAAATATACACCATATCATGTGAGACCTATTTTCGGGTCCCACGGTAATGATCGGAGTCGTTTAATATTTTTAAATTATTAATGAGGGGTTCCTAATTAAATTAGCTCATTTGGATATCGACAAGGGCTTGATCAGTGTTCGTACGTAAATGCGCATGGATGAAAACTGATCAAGCCCTTTCCGATATCCGAACCAATTGATTTTTTGCAGGGACATTTATCCTTTGGCAAATAAACATAAACCTGTTTTTTTGTTTAATCGTTTTGTTTTTTTTCAAAAAAAAATCGCAAATGTTAGTTTTGCGTCAAATTTCTGTGATTTATTGGTTAATCTCGACAAGACGAATCTAAAGAGTATAAAATTATGGTCAAAACTAAATTTTTTTTTAATAAAGCCAAAAATACGTGGTTTATTGGTTTAACTTTGGCTTTATTCAAAAAAAATTATTTTTCACTATAATTTCATACTTATTAGATTTGTCTCGTCGAAAGGAACGATAAACCACAAAAAATTGATCCAAAACTAAAAAATACAAAAAAAATTTGAATAAAGATAAAACGAATAAACAAAAAAACAAGTTTATGATTTTTTTTGCCAAATGAGGTAAATTAATATTAAACAATATGGATCGAGTCTGATTATTACTGTGGGACGCCGAAATGGGAGCCACATAAACAATATGGCTTTCTGCTTTTTCTTTTTTACCTTAACTAGAAGATTAAACACTAGTCAATATTCCCTCGCTCAATCTTTGGTCCCAAACACCACTTTTTGTACTTGTTCTAATTTTTTTGTTCCAATTCAAAATTAAGGGAGCATTAGCTAATGAAATTTCATTTTTACCATTTCTTTTTCAGAATGAGTACATGTAATGATGATGTTTTGAAAGGTAAAAGGTGTTAGTGAAACTGAATCCCCTGGCTATGGATTTGAATCAGGGAATGACATTAGATCGCTCGGCTACTCTATCTATTGGAGTACTACTTATTACTATGCCTCTACTTTCCCGGCTATCTTGCCCTATTTATCCTTTTCCTTAGCTATGGGCTTTAGATATGAGTTCTCACTACCTGACATTCAAAAACTAATGTCTTGCATTCCCTCATCCAGTTCATACTTAGGGGGAGGGATACAAAACATGACAAATATAATGATTATGTTCCCCTAGTTAGTTAGAATCTCCAAAATGAATCAATAAATTGGGACAGAGGGCCCTTCATTCCATTTGGTCCCCAATTTGAAAATCGTGTCTATTTCATTCCCAATATCCACAATGTGTATTTAAATGGTCTCTGGGTCTAACTACATCTGTGTTGTCAAGCGCAGGGGTACTTTTGGAACTTTATTAAAATATTTACATTTGAGGAAGAGAAAATACCACTTTTATTCCTAAATTCAAAGATTTCAGTCAGCAACAAAAAAAAAAAAAAAAAATTCAAACATTGATAGCCACGAGCATTCACCATTAGGTTCATGACCAATAAGAAATCCAAATCCGGTAATCCAAACAAGGTTAGAATCTCGGTCGAAACACTATTAAATTAGGTGCATGAGAATATCATGACACTACCTAGGCAATTTTTGCATAACAATGATGCAGTATGGGGCATCCAAGAGCTCTACGCATGAGTTAGCCACCAGTTGCGGTAAAATGGATTCTCATGATATGAAAGTACAAAGCAAATAATAGCCAAACTAATCAATAAAGTACCTCAATTATACGATGAGATTGATCCAATCCTCCATGGAACGGCCTATTATAGACCAATGCGAACCAATCATTGCTGCTATTTTCTCAATGATCTTGTCGAGTATCTTAAGCAAAAATGATCGCAAAAGCTAAAATAGAGAATATTTCAAAATAGGTTTAATACAAACAAAAATGCCTAAGGGATTCGTAATTCCGAGTGGCATGCCAGTTATGCTAATAAGATTGTCTTAAACTCAACTTAAGCCAACTGGTGAACCATCAAATCAACAAACTAATTTTCTCCACATACAAAGTTCAAGTCTACAAATTTGCGTTCCAATTCTCAGCTTAAATTCAGAACTGACTTATTATATTTTACGAGATATGCCGTTCTCTCCCAATATATCGACTTAAAAACTGACTTAAGTCATAAATTTGAACAAAATTAGGCTTTTTATACATTGCCATTTGGCACCAAACATGAAAATGCTATTGTTATAATTTGGAAAAAAGTTCTTTCTAAGTCACAGTCGTGTAATTATGAACTTTCAACCTATAAAAGTCGTGGAAACTTTCCAGCTAACCAATTGGTGGGGGGTGCCTTATCTAAAGCACACCTAATGTTTCACTTGCAATTAAATTCTTTCTCCTCCTCCGCTATCCGATCTAGTTGATTTTTTTATCGGGTACAAGTTTATTTTAAAAAATATAAACGACTCTGATCATTTGTATAAGACTCAAGAAGATCAAAAGCAATAGATTTGTACAAAATCTATCCAAAAAAATCAGTACCCACAGATTTATCGCCAGTATAAATAGTGGCAGTAAACTAATGTTCTTGCTTGTATTTAAATAAATAAATAAAAAGTTCATTGACTTTGAGTGCTTTCTAATTTTAAATATATTTTACCCGTTACTTACTGCATGGGGCGATAGGAAGTTATGTTTGCACCCTTCTCATATTGTTACACCCCAATATGGCTATGAGATAAAAAAAAAATCACAATGTAGATCGGCGGGTTTCCATTACATCTCGGTCCCAATTGGCGGCCATTCAGCCGATTTGAGCAATTTAAGAAAATTGTCAAAAATTAAATACTAAAAATTCATAACCGCTATAACTGATTCTCACTACATATCATTCAATACTACCAATGCAATTATTACACTTTAGCGTTACTGTTAATCGTTCCGATACCGTTATTTAAAGCCTTCCTCTCTACATTTCTTTTACTTTGCACTACATAGGGACCATGATGGGTTGTGGGCTATCTTGTCTCACAACATGAAAAAGCCCCTTGGGTGCGAACTTTAACTTGAAGCTCTCTCCCTCCAATGAATGTGAACAATGCTATATGTACTGACCGAAGGAGACCGACCACATACCGACGGCGCCGGCGACCCAGAAATGGGGTGATTTTGGATTGAACACTTACAGCAGTCCGATGGCATCGATTCCCGCATGGACCCACTCAAATTTTGATTCTGAGCACAATGAACGGCTCGGATTGACCGTTTGAGACCTACACGGGGATCGCCGGCGCCGGTGGTCCCCGTTTGGTCGGTACCCATATATTTACCGAATGTATAATTTGGAGAGAGAGAAAGAGAGCAGTCCATTTAAGGAAGGTGTTAATGACAACATTGGAAATTGTACAAAAGTCAAGTCACGAGAAGTATCAAGATTTAAGAAAGGCAACTATTACATATTCTCATTAAAAATGCAGAAGTAAAACCAAACACCCATAATCTGATTACATTTTTAACTTCAAATCCCAACGTCTATCTTTTCCCCCCAACGACTAAAAATTACTGCAATCTCATGATTTTTGACCAAACCCCCCCACCCTAAGACTCCTAGAAACCTTCACCCACATTAATCTACGCTAAACTTCCCTAAATTACTACTTACCATTCTTACCGGACCAACAAAAAACCTGCAATGGTCAAAAGCTTAATGTCCCATATATGGAGAGAAGAAAAAAAAAAAAAAAACATTAGTCCTAGAAATGATGTTCACACTCCGTACTTACTAAACTAAAATAGAGTGTGAATATCATTTCTTCCTTTTGCCATACTACTACTATGGCAAGATATTAGACACCACTATAAGCTAAGGTATACGCAGGGGATGATATGCAAACAGAATTTCTATGCAAAATTTCGTTACGACTGTGATTCGGTCACCCGCATTAGGCTTCTGGTTTTCAAAAGTTTCTTTCGAATTTGCCCTCGGAGCAAATGGAAAGGTTGAGATTCATCTGTCTATGTGATGGTTGGTCCAACGCCAGACAGATGAATCTCAATCTTTTTTTAATTATTTTAAATGAGATTTTCGCAAAAACAACTTCGGTGAAACAGAACAGTACTTTCGCTTACGATAAAATACTTCATTTGATCCAAAAAGATTGTCCGGTCCGTACTAGTATTATAAAAAATAAAAAAAACTTTCCAACATTTTTGCATAAATGCAACAAACTTATTTGATAGAAAATAAATTATTTTTAACTTGCCATTTTCTAGACCGAGCAATCTTTTCGGAACAGAGGTAAGAGGTAACCAGCTGTCACATCGGACGCAATTTCGTATGAAAATTCTTTTTGCATATCATTCCCAGTACGTATACGTACGCAAACACAAACACTCAGACACACATACTAGTAACATATAGTAGCTGCACGCGGGACGGTTAGAAGGCACGTGACTTGCGCCCTGCAGCCTTAACAGAAAACACCCCATTCCAGATCTCAGAGAAAGCCCTCACGATAATCCCATGGTAATAAGGCGAATTCAGCTGTAGGAAACAGTTGAGAAGCTCCTTCAGATCCTCCTTGGAGTAAATCTCGTTTTCCAAAATCATCTGGAGCATCGACCGCCTGAAATCGAGGTACGGATCGTCGGAATCTTTCTCCACCGCCATGGTCTCGCCGCCGATCCTGCCGAAGCCCTGCACCGCCTTCAGGCTCTTTACTTCGTCGGATGATTCGCCTTCGTCGGAGTAGTACGCCGGCGGCGAGGCATAGGAGTGGGAGTAGGAGTAGGAGAGGTTTTGTTCGGAGTGGTGGTGGCGGTGGTTGTTAGATGGTGGTGGTGGTGGTTTGGATGAGTTTTTCGGTTTGGGGCGGAATATGGAGGAGAGTTTTGGTCGGCGGCAGGTGCTGCTGCATCCGAGATTGACTGTGACGGAGCTGAGGCGGAGCTTCCTCCTGGTGGACATTGTAGAGAGAGAGAGAGAGAGAGAGAGAGGGTTTGCTATGGAGTGAGGAGTTTGACTTTGTGACGAAAATCGGTTCTGTATAAATTATGCATTTGAGATGCGGGGTCCACTTTCAGAAAAAATAAAAAAGGAAAAATTAAATTACATTCAATCCTCCTCAACTCTGATTTATTTTCACTTAGTCTCTCTAATGTTTAAAACTCAAAACTTAACCCCGTTTAAAGCAGTGGCGGATCCTGGAATTTTTTACAAGGGGTCACTCATTCAAAAAAATATAAGTCTTTTTCTATTTGTATGTGGAATATATAATTCTAATAATAAGCTACAATATGTGTTCAAGTCTTACACTAAAAATTTCAATGACATACTTTTTAATATCATTTAAACACTAAAAAAATGAGAAAGGTGGGAATTGCATCTAAAGTGTAGAAGACAATCGACTAACTTGCTGGAACACATGCGCTTCTTCAACATACTTTTGGCACTTTTTATATATAATATTTTCTTTGACTTGTGGGCCCTATTTAGGGCCCAGTTTTGACCCTCCTGTGCCTAGACTGGATCCGCTCCTGCGTTAAATATTGATTTAATAACAATAAATTAAGGCAAAACATATGATTTTCTACGTAGCTTGTCAGGTGAGCAAAACATGACATGATGAATAAGTTTTTATGATGAAATTACCATTTTCTCTTCATTTAAAGGTTATGATGAAATTACCATTTTCTCTTCATTTAAAGGTAAGTTTGCAAAGTTAGAAGAGGCTGAGGAGGAAACAGAAGAACCTAATTATCGAGGTCAGTTGTGGGGGAGGCACGAGCAATGGTAGAATAAGAAGTGATTTGGGTTGGAATAGCTTTTTATTGGAGTGTGGAGACTGGATTTGGTTTTCAATGCGGTGGTTCTACAAAAGTTACGGGTGGCGCGCAAGAGGGAAAATCGTGATCTTCCGTTGACGTCACCGTTGAATCTAGCATTCGTAGAGTTTAAAGGGTATAGTGTTGAGTTTCAAACTTTAACGCGACAAAGTGAAAATAGGTCATAGTTGAAGGCGTTTAATGCGGTTCCGTTTGATGCTAACCTGACAGGTATTTCGTTGGGCATCCGTGACGGCCTAATCTGGAGAGTACACGAGGGAGGAAAACTTTCTGAAGATCTGAGGAGTATTTTATTGAGTTGAGAATCATTGTAAGTGTGTGTGATTTAAAGAGTAATTAGAAGGTTCTTACAGATAAGCAAAACTGACATTGACAGTAAGATGGTGATATATATATAGTATAGGGATCCATAAACAAGCTTTTATGATACACTAAAATATTGGATGAAGTGAAACATTGAGCAGAGTGAACCATAATTGGAATTTGACCATATCATATTGGAGCATGGAGTACCACCGATGGTAGTAGTTTGGTGGACAGAATGCCTCGTATTTTCAGGAGAAATTCTGTTTCGAATCTTGTCAGTGACAATTGATTGTGGGTTTGTTCTTACGGACAGTAGCTATGGCTCTAACCAGACATTTCATTGGCAGATCGGGAGCTCCTATAGTCACGCTGCTACGCTGGTTGACCCCTCTCACTTTTTTTTCGATAAAAAAAAAAAACATATTGGAGCATGGAGTATTTGAGCACAGTTCGTTATGACCTTGTACATAGCACCAATTACTACTTCACTTTGATTAGTCCCATTCCCATAGCATGCATAAAATTGAGCGTCGCATAAGATTTTGAATTGCATGATTGAGAAACGGGGCATATATATTGTTCCACTCATTTGTTGACCGTGTGTCGGGACATAGTGCTCGAGTACCAAGTTGTGCACTCACTAGAAGCTCATTCCGGCCGAGCGCTAATCCTAACTAGTAGTGTTACGTATCCAGAATATTTACTCAGAAAATTACCCAGAAAGTGAAATCAGTGGCTTAGATTCAATAAATCTGAGCCACTGATTTCATCTGAGTCTTTGATTTCACTTTCTGATTAACTATTCTAGGTACTTAGTATTTTCCTTTAATTATATAGTTAATCGTAATGGTTTTTTTTTTTTTTTTTTTGGGTAAGTAGTTAATCGTAATGGTTAGAAATTGTTTGTATAACAATTACTACTATTTCGATTTTGATGATGAGCTATGCTTTCTAATTTTAACGTCACTAACAAGATTTTTAAGGGTAGTGATAATGCCAAACCACTTTTGATTGCATATAAGTACAAGTATTTTATGCATTGAAGTTTTAGCACAATAAAAAACGGTTTTGACATTAAAATTTACCTTTTTAAATCTCAATTACTTTGTAATTACAAGTTTCTACTGAAAATGCATATATATCGCGCATTTTTTGTGTGGACTGCTTTGACTTCAAGTCACGCTTCAACGGGATCTATAAGACGAATCTTGGCCCAAACGATCGAATAGACCGGGAGCCATTTAGGTTGACATTGTATGCCAGTGGTCAACCTACCGGGCAGAATGCTTGACCACTTGTCAAGGAAGCAATTTGGGCGGTCGACCCGTGTGACGACCGGTAATGGAGAGAGTCAAACTCTCTGTAATACTCAATAGCTCTATTTTGCATTGAGTGATTAGGGCAACACCAACGGTTGGATTTTGAATTATGCCATAAATGGAAATTTCAAGCACTTCTTACATTTCCAAACGATTCATATATACTCCAGCATAAGATCTTACAAATCTAGTTTTCAAAACCATTTTGACTTTCATATTTACTCAACCAAGTAGTATTGTTGCATTTGAGCCTCATCTCTCTCTCATAGTCATTTGTTGTAGAGTTGTAATACTCTAGTGTGCTCTGAGTTAGTGTTTAGGAGATTGAACATTTGGGATCTTAGAACCAAGTTAGGGTTTATTTTGGTGAGGCTTCTTTCCTAGAATATTGGGATAAATCCTAGCAGTTCGCTAGGTCATTGGGAAAGCTAGTTGGTTATAATCCACATTTGAAGTATTAGCGGAATCTCAAGTCAAAGCTTGATAAATGGAATTCGCTACACTTTGGCAAACCATGCATTATACATCTTATGTTTAATCTCTCTTCCCTTCTCTTTATTTTACGCTTTCATTTGTTATAGTTGATTAAATTGGGTATTTTTGTTGACAACACTATTGTCTATTCATCTCATCTAGATTGCTTTTTGGGTAACAATAGTGGAAGGAGACAGGGCGGTCCCAAGTTGGTGCAAGGGGGACCCGGGTCCCTACACAACCCCAAGTATTCTTCTGGCGTATTACACTAATTTTCAGTTAATTAAAAAAAAAAATCTATGGGATTGGTCTCTACAAGTTCCTCGAGTGTTTGTATTTTAAAATTTCTCTGTGGGGTAAAAATTCCAAAAAATTCATCTTATCAATAAATTTTTAGGTTGTGTGTAAAAAATTAAATGGTGGCTATTTAGATACACACAATGTCGTCTCTTCTTCGGACATCACGGCTTGTTCGTTTGGGTTTTCGGAACCGGGTTTCGAAAACCCTCCCTTGTTCGGTTTCCCAAATGGGTTTTTTGCCCTTTTATTTTTTGAAGGGTTTTGAGAACCGGTTCTCAAAATCCCATTTGGGTTTTCAACAAGGGTTTTCAAGGATTTCGAGAACCGGTTCTCAAAAACCCTTCCAAACAAGGTGGTGCAGGGTTATATACTTATAAATTATATATTTACTTATGAATATGAAAATATACGTGATTCGGGCCCCTGCTAAACACAAATTCTACAAGAACTCCAAGCGAGAAAATTCCATGAATACATATACTCTACATCTTTAAGAAGTCAGTGGTCTTCAATCCACATGTTCCGAGTCTTCTGACATTTGAATGACGGCTTGTTTTCCATTTGCTAAAATCAATATTGGATGATAAAATTAAGGGTTAATTTTAACAAATGAGGAGAAGATTTGCTAAAATCAACTCCTCATTTGCTTAAATCAAGTGTTGATTTTAGCAAGTTTTCTCTTCATTTGCTAAAATCAACACTTGATTTTAGCAAATGGAGAACTAAGCCGCATGGATAAAACGATAGACGTTCGTGACTTTGTTTTTCCATGTGTATGGATATCATAAGCTGGTCGTGTGTCTCATCACTCCTTTTACATGTGATGTTGGTACGAAACAAATAGTTAAGTTTAGTACTTTGAATCATGTGATTAAACTCATTGAACTTGTATCCCATTATGGACCACATCACGAGGCTAGAACATTGAAATCATGTGTCACGGACCAGGGCAAGCTAACATGAATTTCGAACCAATACTCTATAAGCAACAATATGGTTTTCTTCCCTCACCTTCGTCGGGTCAATTTTTTTTTTATTTTTTATAATTGGATTTCTGGACCAGCTTTATGCGCACCTCGACTAATTTTGAGGCCCGGAAGTTAACGACCGAACAAACCTCCAGTGGCCCCAAGGTTTGTAACGTTTGACTTTCGTGAGAATGGAACATGTGACCTCATGGAGGAGCACTTATTTCTGTCACATAATCACTTGGCAGATATATATGATTCATATCTGGATTTTGTGGTTCGGAACATGTTTTTTGAGTTCGGGACGAGACCTGTATCATGTACGGGCAACACAGTCCCTTGAAATGAAGAGTGGCAATTGATGTTCATAGTCCTAGGTGTAAAAGGGAGAAATGAAACTCTTGAACATCTGGTTTTCTCTTGTGCTCAGAACAGACAATTGGCAGAGGGGTTAGGGTGGCTTGTAGTTTTGATTCTGTTGGAAATTTACCGAATTTCGGGTGAATAAAATCGGACAATCGGAAGGTCTCACGCGACAAACGAAAGGAACCCTATGAGTTCAATGAATCTGGACAAAGCCGTAAGTG
>JAXBDA010003302.1:0-35176 GCA_036023075.1 Gaultheria prostrata | reverse complement strand
CGACAATCCGCACCGTTAGATGCGTTTAGAATGTGTTTTTAAGGTCTAACGCGAGGATTCGTAAAAAAAAAAATACCCGAAAGGGCTTGATCCAAGCATTTTTGGATAAAAACATTATACATAGCGTTTTTTCAAAAACTTATTGGATCAAGCCCTACAGGGTTTTTTTTTTTACGAATCCTCGCGGTGGACCTTAAAAACATGTTTTAAACACATCTACCGGTTCGGATTGTCTCGGATCATTGATAGATATTAAGGCAGCGACTGTTCCCATCAAAGAAGTTGTATCAACCTAATTGGCAATATATCACTTAAGCCCTTTTAGTTTTTTTGGAGCGACTTTCTAGCCCCGAACTTATATCACTCTCCAATCACAAATTACATGAATTGATTCCTTTCCACACCTAAACAGACGCTCTAAAAAAAAAATACAAAAATACAACTCGATAAAGAAATATACGTAAATGTGAGTTTTGGTCATGAAAGTGCCAACCAAAAAAGAGCTCGACCTTTGGAGCTTACATTTTTCTACTTTTTTTAGACTTGATCAAGGCTTAGACTTGAGGTTTTTGTTGGTTTGAAGTTTGGGGGTTAGTTTATAGACTTCGGACAATAGGTTTTTGGATGTATTTGAGAATGGTTTAGGACTGACCTTGGTTATACTATAGATGGAAGGTAATGTTTGAAGCTTAAAAGTGAGTTTTGGCATGATTTGGATGGTTTTTGGTAATGAGGGAGTGTATGGACGATTTTTTTTTATCAAAGATGGATTTTTGTTGGAGTTTAGAGAGAGTATGATAGTCAGGGGCGGAGCCAGAACAAAATGTCAGTGGAGTCAAATTCTTGAAGCATAATAATTGGAAAAAAAAAACACCAAAATGCAAAATAGAAAGGAGTTAAAAGTAGATATCTATTAATAGCATATAATTTTATCTACAATCGATCCCCCAAGAGATACACCGAAATGTCAAACAAAAAGTAGCTAATTAGCTAGATATACAACCTATAACCACGTCTACAATCGACCACAAAAAGCTACACTTGAACACCAACAAAAAGTAGCTAAATAGATATGATCCATTTAAAACCTATAACAGCGTTTGCAAAGGACCCGGTGATTTTTTTCATATTTTGAAATCGTTTACAGATATCCATGTTTGGAATATCAGTGTTATTCTTGCCACAACATGCGGAAACTTCCTTCATCAAAATGCTCCACCCATCATCCCTTGGCTGTCATCGATTGGAATCGTTTCTTGGACACCTCAACTTGTTTCATGGCATAAACAATGTCTTGATCTTTTCTTTGCAATGCCAGAGACAACTCATTTTTAATTCCCAAGATTGATTTCATCAAATGTAGATTGAATACACACTCAAAAGATTGCATCGCATTCAATAAATGAAAGGCTTCTAATTTTTGTTCTGAATTGGATGCATCATCCACTATTACATCAAGCACATCAATTATAGCTAGAAATATGTTTAGCAAGATTAGCAAAGTGCCATAATGTGATCCCCAACGTGTATCACTAGCACAAATAAGAGTTGTCTCTTGATTGAGGCTATGACCACTTAGAATATCACCATTAAGTACTAAGCGCTTCAACAAGTTTTTCAGCTTGCTTCTCATGGAGAATATCAAGACGTTTGCATGAGGCTCCAACAACATTAACAATATTAGAAACCAAAGCAAAGAAGTCAGCAATGTGGATATGTTTCTTTGCTATTGCCATAAGAGCTAATTGAAGTTGGAGAGAGTTAGAGGAAAAATGATTTGGAGTGGTAAAGTGGGCAAGTAGTCATGACGAGAGTCAAAGAGTTAAAAGAAAAAATGATTTGATGTGGTAAGGAGGGCAAGTAGTTGGGGCAAAGAAATACTCCACCATATATAAGGGGCAAAAATACAAAATTCTAAAAAATATTATACCTATCCTATTACAATTTGTCACCTCGGTGGGGTCAAGTGACCCCGCTTGACCCCCCTCCCTCCGCTCCTGATGATAGTGGTTTATGCTGGTTAGAGAGAGAGATAGGCAGTAGTTCTATATGAGAGAGATAGAGTGGATTATATAGAGAGAGAGATGGGAGGGAAATGAGAGGGTTTGATTTTCAAGCCGATCGATGGTAAGGCTTAGGGTACGGTCATACAAGCCGATGGTTCTAAGTAGGTTGTGCTTGGGTGGAGGGAGGGATATGGAGAAAAGAGTAATTGACTAGTAATTTCGTACTACTTAGTTTTATTTGGTTTCGAACTTTTGCTGGCGTAAAGTGATTGATATTCATTGATGAAAAAAATATATAGAAGCTTGATTCAAGTATTCTATCAACGAACTTTACGCCTTTTGGTGGAGGAATAAGACAATGCGCAGTAGGGATGTAACCGGCCCGGTTCAGTCTGGTTTGGGGGGATTTTGGGATTGAAGTATGTCTTAAATAAAATAATTATTCACATACAACATAAAGAGTTGGCCAGCCAAGTGGTAGAGATCTTGGCTTCCATATGCAAGGTTGTAAGTTCGATATCCCCACCCATGCATTTTGGCTGTTGTTTAAATTACTGTCCGGTACGGTTTCTGGTTTCTACCTTTCTCCAAACCGGGAGAAAAAAATTGGTCGAAATCGGCCAGTTCAGTTCGTTTTCCAGTCCTGGTGGGCGGTTTAAACTTTCACCTCATTGTGCTGGTGTAGATTTTACTAGGACTTTCATGGCAACGTTTTCCCACGTCCTAGTCTCCAAATACAGGTGATTCTCTTTTTTCTTAATTATAAAAAATATAAATTTGTTTTTTTCTTTTTAATAAAAAAAAAATTGTACTCCATCAAAGAAGTGGAATATTGGATGTCAGCAAGGAGCATTTGGATAGTATCGCAATTGTTTAAGCACCGTTTATTTAAATGGTACCTTTTTTCAAATTAAAGTAAATTTTCACTCTTTTCTAAACAAAAGTGGAATCTTTTTCTCTAAAGCTTAATTATAATACTTCCCCTATATGATTTTCACAAATGAAGGGAAATTTTTTAAATTTTTCATAGGATAAAAATTGGGTGATTTTCAAAATGTAGTCCGAAAATCTCTCCCGATTTCTCTCTTTGCTTTTACCTCTGTTTAGTTCAAGGCAAAGGCTTGTAGGAATTTTTTTCAATGGAAAAGAAACATTTTTACAATGTCATTTTGTCCATTCGATAGGTGGACGAAAATCAAGGGCGGAGACAACATTGATCGCGCACCAATGATTAATTTTGGATATGGAATTCATGTTAAGGTTTCTGGGAATGCTAGAGTACTGTGAAGATGTATGTTTGTTTGCTTGGGTGTAATCTATTAGAATGGGGTTTACTTACGTACTATATGTTTGGTAATATGGTATCGAAGTGTATAAAAAGTTGCCTATCTTCAACATGCATTCAAATGTTCTACACTAAGATTTGCATTTGTAGTTCCGCGTCGATGACACTTTGTTGATGAGGCAACAATGCCAGAAAATGTTCCACATCGATTGATTGTTATGTTCAGATCTGTAAATGAGCATGAGGAGCATCTTAATCACTATAAAAAAAAAAAAAAAGGGGGACACGACAAAGTTAACTTTACGTCGATGACCAAACCACCAGATTTTCATTTTCAGAATTGCAAATACAAAACAGATTACGCAATGATAGAAGAAGAACAATGTAAGCAACATTTTTTGCTTAGGAAGTTCAGTACCCTGTCCATGAGTTCAACAAGATGTTTTATAGTCAATTCTTACAGATTTAACAGGGAAGTGGTGTGTATCAAAGAATACAACAAAACCTCAGATTTCAGAATTCCAAAACCAAAATGGTATTTGGACTTTCCAACTAACCTTGGGCACAGAGAGGATAAATCTTTTGCGGTGCTAAGCTAATGAACCATATAGTCACAATGAACATCGACACACATTCTACAAACGACGACACACTACCAAGAAGGATTGGCATTGAAATGATTTCTGAAGCAGATGGAAATATGGCATTTCTCGGTAAAAATACTGAGATGAATCAGTACGTTAAAAGTGGAGATCCACCGCTATGGACATCAGAGGCATCAGAAACCCTTTGCCTTGAAGACAATGTAGTGCTAGCAGCAGCATCAACATCAAAGTTAACAATATGCTTCCTCTTATGATTATCTAACTTCAGTAGTGCTTCTTCTGGCACTTCAGGAATAGGACTCAACAGTTCAACTTCCCTCCGAGTCTGTGATATCATGGCTTGAGCTTCTGCCACCACAGATGCACTGTCATCTGTTGCATACAATATCTTCTTTATTGCTTCAACAACCTGAAAGAACGGTTTATGGTAATCAACCCAAAATAACAGAGAGTTCCATCACTAACAATTTAGTATGTCCAAAATGTTAGTAATTGTTAAAATGAACCAAACTGAAAAACATTACGGGTAAATTTTCAATCTCAGGACACTGGCACAAGATCTCAATATCCCTTAGCTTTGTAAAGTAGAAGTCCCTCTCTTTCTCTAGACCGTCCACCGACAACTTCAACTCAGTGATCTGAATCAATAAGAGAGTTAGGACTAGGAATGCCTCAAATTGAAAGTTCCTCATAACAGCTATTAGTTTCAATTACCTGTTCATCGTACGCAGGCCCTCCACTCGAAGAAGGTCTAGTAGAGGCCTTAACAGACTGACTAATTGTGCTGATGTCATTCCTTCGACTGCTGTGTGATGTCTGAGTTTTGAGAGCAACTGTTGAAGATCTGGTTGAAGGCTGTGATGGTGCAGATTTCTTGCTTGTGTCTTTCCCTCCTTTTGAAGCCTCTCTCCTTTCCAAAGCATTATAACTACCAAGGTAATAATACATGAGATGCATTTCAGTTCAATTGCAGTCGTAAAATGCATGTAGTTCATCAAATCAGTAACAAAGACTGCACAGTTTTTCTCTATTCGTTTAAAAAATTCAAGGTAAACCAAACCAAACGAAACCTTATGTCCCAATCAACGGGTTTGCTATTAAAAAATAAAATAAAATGAGAACAGGAGACTTGAACAAACGGTAGGTACTCAACACCAGCACAACGTTTGATAATGAAAATTACAGTCATGAGCAACACAAAGTTCCCATTGTAATAGCCATGCACTGATTAGCCCTTGCATAGAATCAGAAAATTTGATGACATGGTACTACTACAAATCAGTTATAAAGAACGCAATTTAAAATAAGGAATAGTTGGGCTTGAAAAAAATAGACTTCCACACAGCATTGGGTGGTTTAACCTAGAATAACCCTCAACTGACATCAAAAGTGATCCTTTATTGCCGTTCTTTAAAAAAAAAAAAGTGAAACTAGCACTTATCACCAGCTGAAAAAGATTGTCTTAAAAAACTTTTCCTCCTCAAGAACCCCAATTCCTAATTATACCAGAAGTCCAGAACAGACAACAATCCAACACGAATACACAATCTATACAATTTATAAAAGGGAAAAAAACATCAGAATTGGTTTCCAAAATTTTTTAAGCTATGCAACTACATTTTCTATCTTGACATTAACCCTTAATTCCTGAGATTTTTGACAAACTGCCGTTTAAATCCTCGACTCGATCCTTCTCAACTCATGAAAAGCTTAATGAATTTCCCACCAGTAGACAAGAGGCTTTGAAACTTAGTTCAGACATGTTGATCGAAGAACTAATGTACATTCTCCATTGATATCTCCATAAATCATTTCTATTGTTCTTACATAGGCCTGTTACCTAAGTTCATGTATTCAATTGTTGTACTGATTGGACATAGTTAACAACAATTCAACTTACGTAATATTAGTTTTCCATTTACTAGAAACCTACACCGCATGATACGCATCATATGTTTCAATTCACAAATTTTTGCTGACATAATTCAAAATTTAATTTAAGTAAAAAAGGTGTAGAAATTCCTCATAAGTTTTCAGATTTCATCGATAAGCATTTTATAGTTGTCCCCACCGACAAAAATTACAGGATTCATAAACGGTCCATGTGCAAATCCCTTTTCTTTCTTCCATACTTATTGAATAAACAAGAAAGTAAATAATAATTTGCAAAGAATCAAGAGAATCTCATGAAAAAACTAAAGACCATGGTCCGGAAATTACTTGTGCAGGCCGCCACCATTAATTGAATCGCAGTACCGCTTCATCCATTGCATAAACTCGAGATTATCAAGAGGTCTTCCCTTCACTAGCTTGTTCACTTCGATGTGCTTCACCCCCAACACGAGACAAATCAATGAATATACCCGCAAATAACAAAAAATTAAACAACAAACCCAATTATTCAGGCAAATCGTGTCAAATTTCATTTTATTTTCAATGAAACCCTAGAAGCGTATATTGAGAACCACAAATTTAGTAAATTAGGGTAAACTAGTGAAAACCTTGGTGATCTTGAGTTTGTTAAAGACATCTTGAAGAACTTTATAGTTCTGTATCATCTCGTACTCGGTCTTCGCATCAAAGTTCACCTTATGCATCGGCACCATTCCGGTATGAACCACATCCATCAGCTGGCAATGAACCGCACCGGAACAAGCCTACCATCAACAGATTCCAAATAAATAAAAAAATCATAGACAGAAAACTTATGCATATGTGTAAAAAAACTGAATTTCGTGACGATTAGGGTATCGGAACAGAGAGAAAGAAACAACCTCTTCGACTTTGGAGAGATTGAGGTGTAGAGTTGAGTTGATCCATGCCAAGATCTCCGATCTGCCGACGAAATAAGCCGAGTCCATCATTCCGATATTCGTCGCCATTTTTCGATCTCTTTATCCTTGTTTCTTTCTCTGTCTTTTTGGAATTGGACTGCGGACGCCTCTGGCGATCTGGAGAGAGAAAGTGGTCGCGTTCTAGAGAGAGAGAGAGAGAGAGAGAGAGTTTTGTGTTTTTTGAAATGAGAGGAGAGCGGGGTTCTTTACCTTTCAAAATTGGATCTGGCTCCTCTCCACTAACGTGGGAGTAGATTTGCGGCAAGTTCAAGCCTCTTCGGCCTTGTTTGTTTTGGGTTTCAAGACCCGATTTTCTCAATTATTATCTAATTATTAATCACATTTTCTCCAATTATTACTCATATTTTCAAATGTTATTTTCATTTCTCTCTATCTTTTTCCAATCTTTGATCCTTATTTCTCCCTCAAATCATTGTCAAAAAACCAAAACTCAAAACCTAAACCAAACACAACCTTCGGGCTCATATGGATTCACATTAATAATCGAAATTGTACATTATGTAAATCTTAGTGAGAAAATTCGTAATGCTTGGATATCCCTTAATACCTCATAGGATCACATTAATCTTTAAAGCGTGTACTCTCTCCACACTCAAGATGAGAACCACTTTTTTTAAATAAATAATAGTGATGAGGTATGAACAGTACCGGAACACGAATTTTCGCAAGTTTGAAGCAATTAACGAGATCTATATGATGTTCGATTTCAATCATCAATGTGAACATGTTATGAGCCCGATAAAACTTAAATTGACAGGAAGCTCCTCTCTCATTGCGGGAGAGGAGCCAATCCTTACAAATGATTATGGCCCTGATAAGTGCCGAAATATATACATTTAGGCCGCCTAATTTGGCCTTAATTTGAGAGTATTGTCTGTCGCGCGAACGTATTGCACTGGATCATTTTCCGTACTACCATTTCCTGATCCAGATTTGGTTACAGCAAAACAAAATAAGGGAATTCACCATTGGAGTATTATACTAGTCCTAATGGGAGACAAGTAGATATGGGTACACAAAGTTTTCATGTGGTGATGGATAAAAGGAGACTAAAAGCATGTTTATTCAATGCTCCAATTTGTATCTCAGTGGAATCCGGCCATTCACAAGTCAGTAGAGGAATAATTTGATTCCCTCAAGCCACGTGTCAGCTTCTGGTCCATCGATCACCCTCTTATCTTGATCCAAGCCATTGATCTCTCTCAAAGCCACTAGTGTGCGCACCACACCGAATCATTTTCCTTTCCATGGCAGTCGGCCATGTGCATTTCATTTGGTTTCAATTCTTCAAAGGAAAAAAAGAAAGCAATTGTATTGCTTTTAAGAGAATCTTGGATGGCAATTTAATTAAAAAAAAAAAGGAAAACCAAAAAGTGATTGGGCACATGCAATTCTCCCATCTCTCTATTTAATTGCCCATTTTGTTGCTTGAAGAGAGTTCGTACAGAGGGAGAACGGGGGGACTTCGAACAGTGGAATTCGGACAGAGAGGAGAGAATGGGAATTCGAACAGAAGGCCAAGGAGAAGGCTCCACGCCGGAGCAGAGGCTCTGCCTTTGTTCCCATTTTATTCTTGGAATGTAGAGGAAATCCTGGCCAAGTAACTTTAGTTATTGTACTTTTTTCTGGTTTGTTTCGGTTTATTCAATTTAATTGTATGGTTATTTATCTTTCATTTGTTAAAATGATTTTCTCGAGGATCTAAAATTGGGTGTTTGGTTTCTTTGATTTCAAACACTACGCCGTACAATAATTTCACAGAAAGTATGATTTAGAAATGATATAGTCTATCGTGAGAAAACGGATCGTGCTAAGACAAATTTAGTGTAGTTTAGTATAGTGTAGAATCGAAGGCGATTGGTGACAGATCATTCTAAGATTTCCTAGGGAATAGTCGAGGCCGATTAGTGACAGGTTGGCCGAGATTATTAGTTAGAGTCAAAGACGATCTGTGTCTAATCAAGATAGACCGTGTTGATGATGAATTATATTTATACTCTTGACGATACTTGTGGGGCTTGTAGCTGCCACGGATCACAATTGAACGAATTGATTTAGACCTTAAATTAATACAATACTATGGTTACAAAGCCAGTGTTGAATCGAAATTCCAAGACCTTCTCTATTTTATCGCATTCTCCATTTCATTTCATGTTATTTCGATTTATCCATTCTGTATTCAAAATCCCAGAACATTTGTCTTTTGCTCGAATTAAGTTAGAAGTTAATTATTGGAACTGACACACTTGTTTCCCTGAGGTTCGACTCGGACTTTATCACTATACTATGCAAATCTTTAGTTGTAGTCCGGTTAATATAAATAAATAATCTAATTTGACGGCCGTTTGGTAAATATAAAATGACAATTTCAACGACTACCAAATGGGGAACGATCAAATTTTGGCACCGTTGCCGGGGAAATAATTGTTGTAAATTTAAAAAAATTAAAAATAATAATAAAACTTAAATTGACTAGAAGCTCCTCTCTCATCGCGGGAGAGGAGCCAATCCTTATAAATGATTATGGCCCCAACTTACATATCGGTCTGTCCGACCCGGATCAGACTCGAGTAATATTTTCTCAAAAGTCCCCAAAATCAAAACAGACTTGTCCAGTATTGTAAATTTGAATTGTTTATTGTTTGGCAATTTGGATCCGAATGACTGGTGATTGTTACGCACTGTAAATCGGATCCATTGTTCATTGCTTGACAGTTTAGGTTCCGTTCCACTAACTAAAAAATCTAAAAGCCAGCTTATTATGTTTTTCGAGACAGATTATCCTCTCACAATACATCACATAAAAAATCACAAAAAATCAACGCGCATTTTGAGTTCTCACAAAAAAAAAACTAAAAAACCAAAAAATAAAAAAAAACAAGTTAGTGGCACACCCCTTATTATATCAAAGAAATGGCCTGCTTTGTGTGTAGATTTTGATGGGTTGGATTTTAGTATAGTTTCCTAGCCCTGCGGATTGTTGGTGGCGGGAGTGTAAATGAATCTTGCAGTGTTGAAGCTTTGGCTTCTTTATCAAACAAGCCTGTAAGCATCAACATCAGTTTGGGCAAAAAATTTGCCAAAACTACTGGTTAACAGTTTACATTTATTTCACATCTCTTTCAATACTCCAACAATACAATTTATTTTACCTATATTTAATTAAAATATTAATTTTGTCTTTTTAAAATGTTAAAATATATACACTATATACAACATATATGTATATATATATATAGTATATATCCGATGTACACATATATATGTTCTCGCTGCAACCTTTAGAACTCCACAAACTGCCATGAGCCCACCGCCAATCGGAAACTCAACCCTCCGGATCTAGTCCAAAATCTTTACCCGCGACGCCTAGGCCGCCGTTTAACTCGAAATCCGCCTCCACCATTGGAGTATGGACTCGCCGGCGATGCGTTGGTGTCATTGGAGAAGATGGCCGAAGTTGATACAGATTGACCGGAATCGCTGGAGTTTTTGCTTTAATGGATAGAAGAGAAAAGAGAGAGAGAGAGAGAGAGAGAGAGAGAATAAATAACAATAAAGTAATCAATTACTTGTGAATAGTGGTAAGGTAGAAATAGACAAGTACTGTAGCTCAAGGGAGAATACCAAAGGGATTAGCCAATCTATTGCAGTCAGTTTTTTCAAGTTTTGGTTGGCTAAAATGGCTTAGATTCCTTTTTACCCAAGCTGGTGTGGATGCTCTTAGGGCAGCCCCAACAAGGCTCCCTAAAGAGGAATTTTAGCCATAATAGGAAGGAAAGTATCAAATCAATCCCCCAACAGCCTCAATAAAAAGCTCCCTATTCTACTTGGATGAACAGTGCCTCCCTAAATCCCTCCTCATTTAGGGAGTTACTGTTCACTACCTTTTTTTTCCTCTCTCTGTCTCTCTCTTTTTAATAATAGAGAGGATTGTTGGAGTTTTGAAAGAAATGTGAGTAGGTAAAGTGAAAAATATGCACTGTTCACTACTATTTTTAGCTCAAAATTTACTGAGACTGTTGGGGATGCTCTTAACATCCTATAATTTTAGCTCCCTCCTTTACTACACAAAGTCTAAAACTCGAGCTTAAACTAGGTTCGATTTTTCTGAACAAGCTGATCCTTTAACAAGTTGAGCTTTAAGCAGCTTGGATTGTTTTGCAGCCCTACCTGTGGGTTCCGAGCTCATCCGGCCTATTGAGCTTTTGATCGAAATTCACAAGTTTGGCCGAGCTCATCCGGCCTATTGAGCTTTCGCTCAAAATCCATAGGTCTGGCCGAGCTCATCCGGCCTATTGAGCTTTTGTTCGAAATCCACAAGTCTGGCTATTTATCTAGTTCACCAGATCGAAAATCGAGCCTGCTTTCTAGCCGGTGAATGATGAGACAAATGCACAAACTTTCCTGGGAGAATATTCCATCTTTCAATACCACCAGCTTGGGCAATGCTAATTGCTAAGTACGTATAAAATTTGCTCAGAAAATCAATGGCTCATATTTCAAAATTTAGGCAATTTTCTACATGTTCTTTAAGGGTATGAAGATACCAGTTCATCTTCTTGGCTCACCCTCTTGCAAGAAAGTCACACAGAAAACATAAAATGAGAAGATGGTGTAATTGTGAGTATGAGTAGTATATTGAACACATGAAGTTTTATTTCAAGATTATACTCCCTTCATCTCATTCTAATACTATCTCTGTCCCAAAAGTTAAGTAAGGCCCCTTTTAGCTTAATAAGTTAAGTATACCTTTTGCTTTTTTGAGTTTAAAAAAATTAATCCCTCCGTCCCTTTTATAGTGTGTATATTTTCATTTTAGGCCGTCCCTTAATAAGTGTGTGTTTTGAAAAGTTAATGAGTACATTCCTATTTTGCTCTTAAAAGTAGATTTCTTTTTAAAAAGTTAGTGGGTATGGAGTACTGATAAAGTTAGGTAATGGAAAGTAGATATAAAAGTTGTAAAAGTTGATGTGAGAGAAAAATAGTTGGAATTTCCAGGTAACACGCTTAAAAATAGACGGAGGGAGTATTGATTTTGGACTAATAAGTACGTAACTTTTATACTAGTTTTTTAGGCCAAAACTTGTCAAAAAATTAGGGGCCATTTGGCCGCCTACTTATCAATTTTTTGCATTCTCTTTTTTGTTTTGTGGGTGTTTGGCCGCAATTTTGGGAAACTGTTTCTTCCAAAACTGTTTCTTCATTTTTGAAGATAGAAGCAAGAAACCAAAAAGAGGTTGAGCCATACTTTTCAACTTCTCCACTCACATTATCCACTTGCAAAATGCATTCTGCACATTTTTCTCAAACACTCTTCCCAAATTCAAAACTCATTTTGACCATAATCCATAAAGCCAAAAACTTAAAAATGAAAAGCTGAAAAGTAGGCTCCCAAACACCCCCTTATTTTGCCTAGCTCCTTTTCACTTTTGGCTTGCAATGTGAAAACAAAAAAGATACCCACGTGTGGGACCCAACCCTATGTGAGAGGGGTGTGTGGGTGATGTGTGTGTAGCATTGTTCATGTGAAAATATGATAATGTCATTTTGCCATAATGTGTTTTTGCATTTGGCTCACAAACACCTAAAAGCTCAAAAGTAGAAGTTGAAAATGTAAAAATACAGCTGCCAAAAACACCCTCTTATTCCTCTTAATAAATCAAAAATTAAAAAGTTTACTTAACTATTTATGCCAAAATTGGCCTAAATAAGGTTAAATTACCAAATAAGCTTGACGATGAAACATGAACTATTGGGTTATTCAAAAGGTTTTGTCAAAAGAATTTAAGCTGGGGTTATTTAGGCCTTGTTCGTTTAGTAGTTTTAGTTTAGTTTAGTTTTGAAGATAGGGGTAATAAGTGAAGAGAGAATAGGGGTAATAATTGGAAAGATGAGTAATGAGTGGAGAGAGATAGAGAGAGAAATGAGAGTAATAATTGAATATATGAGTAATAATTGGATAGAAAATAGGGTAATCATTACAAAACAAAACTAAAACTAAAACAAAACTATGAAATGAACAAATCTTTTCGTCGATGGGATGTTCCACTAACTCAAAAAGTAAAAAAGTCAGTACATTCTCTCACAATACATCACATAAAAAGTCGTGAAAAACCAAAAAGTCAAAAAACACACTTAGTGAACATCACCTAATGTAAGTGGTGGCTAGCTCACGCGGTAGATCTCTTGGTTGCCCCCACACTGCATCCCGAAATCGAGTCACATTCCCCCCTCCCCATGTAATAGATTAGGAATGACGAATGACAAAAAAAAAAAAACCCTAAACCACCAATCAGGCATCCATATACGGAAAAGTAAATATTGAAACAACTGAAACTATAAAGTCAAGAGGGTTTGTTGGCCGATCAATGTCAAAGTTAGCAAGGCATATCAATGTCAACTATAAAGTCAATATTTTCTTTCCAAGTAAATAGTTAGGTCAAAGTTAGCAAGGCAGATCAATGTCACGCAACCAATATCGAATCACAATCTTACACAACTGCACAACAAACCCCTCCCCAAAACAGCATCACAAATGAATGAACAGAACTGATCTCAGATGAACAACCTATCAATTCAATCATGGACATATTTAATTTGTCTACAATATGGGGGTCCACTTTTCAATTATTAGACACTCAAAAGTACGACGAAGAGGACGAAGATGGGAACTTCTCAAGAGCTTGTAGGACTTCTTTCATTGTTGGTCTCTTCTGTGGGGCTGGTGATATACAATTGAACCCTAATCTCAATAGGGCCAAAAAGGCATCATCTTTACCCTCCAAGTCTGGACGAATCGCGACGTCAGCCATCTTCAAGACCCGGCTCTTGTCCTCGCCCGTAAGCCCACCCAGCCCAGGGCCCAATTCGTCCGAAACAATGACTTTTCCGGTGAGCAATTCAAGCAACACAACCCCAAAGGAGAAGACATCCCACTTTGCATTGGGCTTGATGCTCCTCAATGATTCGGGCGCATAGTACGGCGAAATGCAGCCCATTGAGCTCGGGCTCGGGCTTGGGGTGCCCCCAATTGCATTATCATGGAAGCTTTCTCGCGACGCTGTGGACCGCTTGCTACCAAAATTCCGGGCGGATGCACCAGGCTTGTACCCGCTTTCGCCCGTCACGAGCCTCTCGAGCCCGAAATCTCCAATCTTGGGCTCCATATCCGAGCCCAGTAATATATTACTGGGCTTGAGATTTCCATGAACATGTTTCTTGTCGTGGATGTAAGTTAGCCCCCGAGCTATGCCTTTTGCTATCTTGAGCCGCACCTCCCACGGTATATGACAAGGTGAGGAGCCCACTTTTCCTGAATTTGGTGACAAAAAAAATTCAGATACCATTTGAACATTCACAAATCAGCCAAAATTCTTCGTTTTGGTTTTCAAGAACCGATTTTCTCAATTATTATCCAATTATTATCCCTATTTGTAAATATTATTTTCATTTTTCTCTCTATCTCTCTCTAATCATTACTCCCTATTTCTCCCTCTAATCATTATAAAAATCAAAACCCAAAACCCAAACCAAACACAACCGTAATTTTCATACATAAATGTAGAACACACTCCAAAATTCATGTCATTTTCCATTGGATGGGAGTGACCACTTAAGATTTTTGGATAACTGGATCGCTATCATGCGCAGTGGTCCAAGTGAGAACGCCAATATGAGGACGCTTTGACTTGCAATGCATTAAAGACCAAAGGTTACAGTTACAACTACTCCCACCGTCAAGATACAACACAGCGTATTTTAGCTCAAGTTGTATCCACCTGCTAAGTTGCGCATCTCTGATATGTACAGATCCCGCTAGTTCTAGAATCAGATCAAATAAAAAAAGCCAGTTGTTTAAAAAAATTTACAAAGGGGATTTTGGATCGAAGAGAATGGATTCATGAACTTTTTTCTTTTTCAGAAAATCAATTTTAATGTACATTTCAATTTTAGATTCTGCGATTGAAGGATTAACGGACTAATTTTCCAAATAATTTATTTCTGTTTTAGTTACAAATTGGAGTTTTCGACAAAATGTTTATAATCTGATTCCTTTCGCCCAAAAAAAGGACGAGGAGAATCCTTTCGCCCAAAAAAAGGGACCCGGGGGGCGTGCTGTCCCAAGCCGTCCGTGCTTGGCGATCAACGGCCCAGATTAGTTCGGTAATGAACGGTGCGGATCTGTTTAGGTCCGAACAGATTTGGGCCGTTGATCGCCGAGCACGGACAGCTCGGATGAAGTCAGCATACATGTTGTCCCTTAAGGGACAGCTCCATCCCCATTCCAAAAAAAGGCGAGAAAATGATTTTTGGTTGAAATGATTTATTTTCCAATTCTTTTGTCTTGGATTATGAAAAAGATTGACTTACAAAGTTGAGTTGACCAATAAAGAAGAAACTAATGAGCCAAATTAGGCTGAGTTTGCCAAAAGATTTTATGGAAAATCGTATAAAATCTAGGTGGTGATTTTATGGGAAATCCCATTTTAGCACCCAGATTTTATGGAATTGCGTGCTAAAATGGTTGATTTTATGTGATTTCCCATAAAATCTTTTGGCAAACTCAGTTAGCCCAAACGGCAAGAACAGTATCATGACAGATCACTTCTGGTTGCAAGTTCGAATTCAAGGAAGCCAAACATTCCGAACTTGAACCTTAGGGTCACTAGGTGTCCTCTGGTAATAATTAGTTGACGTGTGCGTAAAATGATACGGACATCTGATTAACATAAAATAAAATAATGTATCGCTAAAATGCACAGAGAGAGAGGACTAACTGTAACGAGCATTGGCAAGGCTGCCATTGGGGACGAAATCGTAGATAACAAGCTTCTCATCGGCTGCCCAGTAGAAACCACGAATCCGAACTAAATTCGGGTGCACCAATTTGGCAATAACTCGGACCTGGTTCTCGAAATCCTTGAACCTCTCCACACCGCCTTCTCCGATCCTACGAACTGCCATTGTAGTTCCATCTTCGAGCACTGTCTTATACATTATGCTCGAACCACTGGCACCCAGTATATACGCCGACGCCTTCAGCAGCGTCTCGAGCTCCAGCTGTTTGTCCCCGTCCACCGTCACTAGTGCTCCTCCCTTCTGTTCTTGTTTCTCCTGCTAAATTAACAACATCAACATCAACATCAACAAAAATAATAATTGAGAAAATCGAAACATTTTATAGCCGAACGGCAAGAGAACTGTATGTGACGAGAAAAGAGGTCACGAGTTCAACTCCTTCTCCAAGTTAATCTAACTATAGCAACTTACGTGGAAGGAAAAAAATTGTAGAAGGAAATAAAAATAATTAGTAGGAGAGAGTTGAAGATTGTTTTATAATTAATTTTTTTTGTTATGTTTATTGTGTCTAATTTTTAATTGGGGAAAGCCTTTAGCGCGTAAATTCGGAAACAGGTGGTCGGAACCGTCCCATGCACTCCTTACGAAATAAAGAGAGAACCACTAAACGGCTCGAAAACAATAACTAGGAGTTGTATTTAATAAGTAACCTTTTTGTTTTCAATTATGTTCTTGAGAACGAAAAATATGTTTCTTTTTTTAGTAATTTTCCTTTCCCATGCTCCAATATGGCGCAGAATCTGGTTGAGAGGAAATAGCAACATTTTTAATTGGGTTTTCTTTAATCAGAACTTTAAGCTGATTTCACTCTGGCTTTTTAATTTTTATAAAGACTTTTTTAATTCTTCTTTTTTTATTTATTTAAACTTCTTTATGGTTTTTCTCGGAAAGTACTTTATACTCTGATCCATTTTGACGTCAATGATGAAAAACACATGCAAATTAACTTTGAAATATTACAAAACGATAAATAAAAAAACCGAAATAAGAAGACAAAAAGCTTAAAAAATCCAAAATTAGGCTACTGAAGTGTTCTTAATCATCCGCACCAAAAAAATAAAAAAATTGGTTTCACCTGATGCTCGTGACGCTTTAGCCCGTCGTCGACGTTTTCGCCGTCGTCGGAGTTGACAGAATCAGAGGACTCCTCTTCCGCATGCGACTGCTTCCGTAAACAAGCCAAAGCTCTAATCCCTTTACTCGATTCTTCTTCTTCTTCGGACGACGACCAATCGTAGTCTTTAACAGGTTCGACAACTTTCGCACTCTTTCCATTCCTATTAACACCGCTCTTCCTTTTCTTCACCCGGTAAACGTACAAGAAAACCAACGCCAGAATCGACACTCCCACAACATCGCCCACCACGATCCCCACCACGGTTCCCGTCCTCATCCCGTTTCGGCTCGACCCGGTTGCCGATCCGGATGAGTTTGTGGCCGGGTTCGAGTCTATAGACTTGGGAATGGCCGCGATAGCCGGCGTTGACGTCGGAGCTGATCCATTTGGTTGAGTATATGGCGTGGAAGGAATTGGGCACGGGTTTTTCACCGGTCCGCCGCATAATTCCGCGTTACCGGTGTAAGATTCTGGGTTTTGGTTCAAGAAGAGGGTTGTTTCGGGGATTTCTCCGGTGAAATTGTTGTGCGAGAAGTCAATTGTGGCGTTTGTGGGGATTTGGTTGGCGAATTCTACTGGGATTTGGCCGGAAAGCCGGTTGTAAGAGAGATTCAAGTACTGGAGACTGTTTCCACTGAAATTCGAGGGGAGTGATCCGTTGATCAGGTTCGAAGATAGATCTACAACTTGAACGGAACCGAAACCACTGGGTAGATTCCCAGTGAAGTAATTCCCTTTGAAAGACACATAGGTTAGATTACGAAGATCCGACAAATTCTCTGGGATTTTTCCACCCAGAGCATTATTTGTCAGATTAAGAAGAATAAGATTCAACAGGCCTCCGACGAGCTCCTCAGGAAGCTCGCCGGAGACTAAGTTATTAGACAAATCAAGAAACTGAAGCGCCGAAGCTTTCAGAAAGTACAAAGGAATGGACCCATTGACTGAGTTATTGGAGAGGTTAAGGATCCGAAGGTGTTTGATCAAACCAAGATTCGGCGATATGGAGGCGAGAAGTTGAGAATTTGGGAGAGAGAGGCCGGTTACGCGGAACGTCGCATTAGTATCTCCCGGAGTGCCGCAAGTAACGCCGTTCCATGAACATGGGTATTGGTCACTGGAATTCCAGTTGTGTAAAACGCCTAGTGGGTCACTGAGAACAGAGTTTTTGAAAGAGAGCAAGAGGTTTCCATCGTTGGTTAGGGCTTGAGAATCAACAAAAAGATGAGCAAAAAGTGCAGTGATCAGGAGTGTCCACCATGGATGGAGATCAGAGGTTTTGGAGCTCATGGTGTCTTAGAGTGATCCCACATTTCTAGAAAGGGAGAGAGAGGGTAATATGCAGTGATAACTGGAAGACTGAAATTCATGAAATTGGGAGAGGACCATGTGGTGGGAGGGTGTGAAAAAATATTGAAAGCACAAAGTGCAGAAAGAGTACAGCTCACCCAAAAAACCTACTCACCATCATGCTCTGTTCAGACCATTTAAATAGTAACACACTTCAATGAACTCAACTCCTGAAATATCTTAATGGTTTGTTACCTCTTTCCTGGGTCAATTGTCTGTCTTTTTTTTTTATTTGAGGTGCACGTAAATCGTTCTGAACACATACATGAGGTATCAATTTGAATCAACAAATTATTGAAATTGAGATTTACGTACTCACACACATGCACTCTCTCTTTTCTATTTCTAGGTCTCTAATTAGTAATCAGAATAGGAGGAATGCAAAGTATATGATTAAGGGGATCAGATCTTCTTCGGTCCAAGTTTTAGATCGGAGTAAATAGTCAGTCGGAATCATACGTTAGGACAATCAATTGTGCAGATTTGTAATCAATTGTGCAGATTTGTTCAAGGACTCACCCCATTAGAGTAGAGTACTCTAAGCAAATCCGGACCATTAATTACACAAATGAATGATTCAGATTTGGAATGTCTCTTCCAATCGAAAATTCCGACCGGAGATACAATTCCATAATTAAGTAATGAGAAGCAGATAGGGGAATAGGCATCTTTTTGCTAAGAGACAGTCAGGTAAAGGTTGAGATTACACAGACCTCTCACACACTAATAATGTTGAAATTCACAGAGGCTTGCTAAATAATTTTGGCACTCTTTAATTTTTAATCACTTGCTTGTAATCTAGTTGCAACCTGTAATTAAAATAATGAGAGCAGCTTGCTAGTTTATGAATCTACATTATTGTACTTGGTTTTTATTTTAGAACTGCCAAAAATTGTTGGTAGTGTTTCAGGCGTTCATGGAATAAAAGAACAAATTTGTTGCATTAAGTGTAGTTGACTCTTGTTGAAGACATAATTAAGTACTTAACATACTGCTACTTTTTAATCTCAGAAATACTAGCTTGTTCGTTTGGGTTTTCGGAATCGGGTTTCGAAAACATTCCCTTGTTCGATTTTCCCAATGGGTTTTTTGCCCTTTTATTTTTTGAAAGATTTTGAGAACCCTCCCTTATTCAGTTTCCCATTTGGGTTTTCAACATGGGTTTTCAAAGATTTTGAGAACCGATTCTTAAAAATCCTTCCAAACAAGGTGATAGTGGTTAGTAGTTTGTGGGGAGGGCGAGGAGTGGATGTGGTTCGAACTTGTATCATGGTGCATGAAGAATAACTACCCTTACCAACGGAGCTATCACTCGCTTGCAGAGAATATGCTACTCGTTAATTTGTATGTCAATTTCGATATTCTTGCCTCTTTAAAAAATAATCTATATATTGACATTTACAATTTTTTTATGATTTTAAAACTTTGTTTAATTGAACTAATTAAGAATTACCAAACAAGATTGATGATATTACATTCGAAAGCATTATAAACTAGAAAATACAGATGAGGTTTTAAGTGGTTTAATATAGTGAAACACGTTGGGAAAAGGAGTATTATTTTATTTTAATTTTCGCATTTTCAGGGAGGTATAGTAAAAGAATTGTCAATTAAGCATTTTCATGGAGGCTATAAATGAGATATGAATTATCAGGCGAGGTGTGGATAAACTGACCCGATAACTAAAATATTAGTTGTGTAGCTACCTGAGTCAATTTTGAGAAGAAAACATAAACAATTAATGCTACTCCCGCCGTCCTTTTTTTAATTTGTTACCTGAGAATTTCAACTATTTTTCTCTTACATCAGTTTTTACAACTTTTACATTTACTTTCCATTACTTACCCTTATCAATATAATAATAATCACTAACTTTTTAAAAAGGAATCTACTTTTAAGGGCAAAATAGGAAATATACTCAGTATTAAGGGACGACCCAAAATGAAAATTTACACACTATAAAAGGACGGATGGAGTATCTAATTTGCAAGCTAAAAGGCTAAAGTGCATAGGAAGGTAACACGTAGACCACTTTTATTTCGCATTATTGTGGAAAGTCGAGTAACAAATTTGTCTGCTAGCTTAGGCCTCGTTCCGCTAACTCAAAAAGCCAAAAGCCAGCTTATTGCGTTTTTCAAGACAGGTCATCCCCTCACAATACATCACATAAAAAACCACAAAAACCACAAAAGTCAAACGCGTATTATGAGCTCTCACATAAAAAACCCAAAAAACCAAAAAACCAAAAAACTAATCTTAGTGGAACACCCCCTTAAGCAAATTTTGAGAAGAAAACAAAAATTGTTTATCGAATTTGCAAGCTAGTAAAGAGTCTAAAAAGAATAGGGTCCCCAGTGTCTAAAACTTTGCATTGTTGCTGCATTATTGCAGAAACCAATTTTATGTGGGGAAGAAATTGGGTTTGTATATTACATGCCTATATTCATCAGTTTATTTTGTTCAGCTTTTCCAAAATCATATCCATCAAACTATATTATTATTCAGAATGTGTTTCTTTCATGTAACTATCGATATTTGGTCGTCGTGATTTTGTTATTTTTGCCACTCAACCAATCAGACAAAGTGATTTTTGATATGTGCTTGATTTTGATCTGCGACTCGGAACAATTTTTTTTTTTTTTGATGAATATAATCGTGAGGGTAAAAGCATAGCATTTTAATGATATACTTACCAAACTAATGCCCCCGGATCAAGGGCATGGGTGCCTTGATGCCTTCTCTCCGGCCCCCCAAGTCCCACAAAGTACAGTGAGTTTGAGTATACTTCCAATCTGCATGGCAGGCAAAGTGCGACCCACCGAACACATGTTTGGACTATACACAAAAACTTATAGGAAGATTGTTGGTTTGCCATTGGCGCCTTCTTTGTATCAATAATGGCAAAGCTCCAATCTCAAGATTATTTTAGAGAAACAAGTTCTAAAGAAAAACATCTAGTGAAGGAAAAAAAATAAGCAACAGAATAAAGATCAATTTCAAAAGAGAAAAAAACAAAAACTTGTTCCTGTCACAAAATCATGATTTATGATTTTTTTTCCCCGATGGTTAGGGCGTCCGGCCAGCTTATGCATACGTCCACTAATTTCCCTCTCTGATTCTATCAAAAGTCGGTCACTTATGTCCGAATTAGGGAATTCATAAGAAATTACTCCCTCCGTCCCGAATTTCTTGTCCACTTACGTATATGCGTATCATTTCTCAATAACTTATATCTTTCAATCTACAATATTTTTTATAATTTTGAAAATTTTATTTAATAAAACTCATTGGGAACTATCAAACGAGATCCATATTGAATATATTATAACATTATATATTTGAAAATATAAATAATTTTTGAGTTGTTAGGAATAGTAAAAGTGGACAACAAATATGGGAAGAAAGGAGTACCTTTTTACAGCCTATACCTTGATCAATTGTTGGGAGAGGTTGCTTGGAGGGGTGGACCCATGAAGAGGCAAGAATGGTCAATTGACCCCGCTGGATTAAAATTTCTTAGACGGGTGTATATATTTCTGGATATTTGGTCATTTTACCCCAAGAACCTACACTCGATCACTAGATCTTGTCTGAAGGCATAAAATATATATAACCTTCGTAGATTCTTGACTCCACTGATAGAAAATTCTGACTCCGCCTCTGTTGAAGAGATTGCGTGATAAACCCTTATTATAGTGATGTTTTGTTTTGTTTTGTTTTGATGAATCGGCCTTGTTTGTTTTGTTTTTGTACCGTGCGAAAACATGCGTTCGGGGGCGACCCACGTTATCCTCCCCGAGTGTGACTAAAGGAATAGATCCCCAGCATCAGCAAGTTCGATTCATGTGGAGCCATTAACCGAGATATCTGTATACGCACCATCCAAGGAGAAAGTTACATATGGAATATAAAAAACCATCACCATTCAACTACGTAACCAAGCTCTCACATATTTAGAAGGGAAATTTTTAAAAAAATCCCTGAACTTTCTGACAATTCGCAAAAAAACACTTGGACTTCAGCCGTAAAAAAAACTACACCCGAACTTTATATTCTGTCAACAAAAAACCCCTGCCGTCCCATTATTATTTTCCTCCCAATTCTCTTTCTTTCTTTCCACATTTCGGTTGTATGACAATAGGCAGATTGATTTGCTTTGGATGGTCCACCGCTGTCGCCGTCAATTGCACTAGGGGTGAAAGATTTACTACAAGAAGAGTTCTATAGTGAAAAATCAAAGGGTGTTGAGGTGTCTATGGGACGGTAGGGTTTTTTGTTGTTGATGGAATATAAAGTTTTGGTATGGTTTTGTTGATCACTGAAGTCCAGGTGTTTTTTTGCTAATTGTCAGAAAATTCAAGGGTTTTTTAAAAAATTTCCCTATTTAAATTAATGACCAGCTTGGGGATTTGTTATTGTGGGAGAACCTAGGCAAGGAACTTCTAAGTTTTTGTTACCAGACTTTTAAATGGGTTGGCATGGCTACGGAAAAATAGAATTTCAAAGTGGGGTCAGCTAAGCATTATTTGGGTGTGGACTTTACCTATCCATGGTGAAAGTTGGAAGGCAGTGGGGGCAGTTTGTACCAAGGTTTCTCCGTCCTTGGGAGTAGACAGATATGCCCTAGCTCTATCCAAAATATGTTCATTCGTTGTAACTGGATGCTAAATAAAAGATATCAGAGCCTTCTTCGCGAAGTAGTGGGCTTCACCAATATCCTTGTGATGAATCGTCGAGATCCTGAAAAAGACAGCTTGGAAATCTCCTTTTGACGTTGTGTAACATAAAAAATCGGCATAGTGACTGTCACTCTTCCCTGTAATCTGTATGACTCAATTAAAACAAACAATCAGTGAAAATACATGCGATATTATATAAAATTATAATGATTAGACCATTTTAGAGCTTCTAGAATCGCTAATAACTCCTTTTGAAGAGTGCTAGAGCTGTAGCATGAGCATAAGGAAGAATAGCAGAAAAACCTAAGTCACTCCCAGTGCTACCTTCTTTGCAAACACCATCAACATGGAGATTAACCACCCAATAAAGTAACCATGTCGCTGGGTATGTGTAATGACCCGCTCCATTTGACCTACTAACTCCTTAGCCTATTCACGTGGCTCAAAAGGTTAACCTCAAGTTATAGTATCTCGATCGTGAGCCAAACCTCACATATTATCTCACAATCCCACATCTAGGCGATGTGGGACTTACGGGGTGTCACAAACTCCCCACCTTGTGATGCAATGTCCTCGTTGCATTGGCCCAACAACCTTTTTCTGGTGGCCATGGTGTAGCACTTAGTTTTGTATAGCACTTTGTTTCAACTTCGGGATTCAAGAGGTGGCTCATAAAGATTCTAGAGCTGGCTGCCACTATGTAGAATGGGATTGTGGTCTAATACCAACTGGAACGATCCGTACCAATTGACCTGCTAACTCTTAGCCTAATCTCGTGGCTCAAAAGGTTAACCTCAAGTTAATAGTAGCTGGTGAGCCAAACCTTATATATTATCTCACAATCCCACATCTAGGCGATGTGGGATTGGATAATGAAGGAAAGGAACTTTCTGTATGTGGTAGGCATTTGATCACACATAGTAAACCGAGAACACCACATAGAAGATTTTCTGAACCAAAAAGCATATGTTTAGCCATGGAAAGAACTGCATTAAAAACAATCAGTGAAAATATATGCAACAATGAAGTTATGTTGATTGGCAGTGGCAGAAGAGGTAATTAATGGATTCATCATTTCTTTCACAAAGAGGAGAGACATGTTGTATACGAAGAGCAAGGCCACTTCTGACAGAGAGAACCCCTTTTAAGCATTTTCAAATAAAAAAATTTATACTTTCTGAAAGATCTAATGCCCACATAAGATAACAGGCATTACGGCCCTTGTGAATCCAAGTGTAGCTGTTGTGGATGGGTAATTGCTTCTCTACTTGTCGTTGATAGATCTATATCCTGATCTTGTATTGTATTACCCTGATAGTGTATGTAAGGGCCAGACAATTGATCCTTATTAAGGACCGATCAGTCTCCTTACTTCCACGAAGACATCCCAATGCCTCAACAAGAAGCAAACCTGTAAACCTCCAAGGCGTCCCTGTGAAAGGTGAACGACAGAGGGACCAGTCGGTAAACATAATAAGTTTGCCTCATGAGCATCAATGGCTCGAAACACCCAAGAGGCCTTAAGGGTTCGGTTGCATGTCCGATATCTTGAACATTTTTTATGATCAAGCAGAATCAAGACCTCTCGATCATGATGATTGCTTAGCGAATAAGGCTGAAACCGTTAAGCTACATCTGGAAGACCGTGACTGAAAGGCATGTTTATGCCAAAGGGTGATCACCTAGGCTTATGTAGGGCCGACTCAGCACAAGCGTGGTGAACGTGAAGGATGAAACACGTTCCTATAACCGTTTTCAATCATGAACATGACGTCAGCCAAACAGAACACGATACATGTCACATTTCTAGAGGAGGCATGTGCTCCCTATCGACTTGCTTGCAACTATCATAATGACGTTAACCGAGCGATTATCGTGTGTGCTAGGCACAAGTGGGCTTGGAGCCCAAATCACCCTGGCTCTATATAAAGTAAAGTACATTAGGTGAAAGATACACCCCTAGACATGAGTACTTCATCTTCTTCTACACACACTTACTCGATCGTTGGAGTGCTATTCTGGACTTCACGGTCCAATCTGGCGCTAATGAGGGTGCTTAGTGTGCAAGTGAGGAGCTCAAGTGCAGGTGAGGGACAGTTCATACCATCACCGTTTGGTTAAATGAGGGATGGTTAAATGAGGGATTGATCTGAGAAGTTGTAGCCCTACAATATAAGAGGCCAAATTGATCTTGGCAATTACAATATGGAAGTTGAATAGCCAACACTTTAATTATCAGAGTAGACGGAAAGATGTCCATAATTTTATCAAAGTCCCATGTAGGTCCTAGAGCATAACGCAGAAGATAAGGAAACAGTAAGGAAGTCAGGACCAGCCCTTAAGGTTGGTGAGAGGCTTATCACATGGAGGGATCCATTTATCATGGTAAATGTTGATAGAGTCCCCATTCCCAACCCCCTAGGAAATAGCGTTAGCGATGAAATCTTTTCTATAAAGGATGCTTTTCCAAGCCCACGATGATTTTGGGTTTGTTTTGACTTTTAAAAACTCAACTCGAGAACAATATCTAGGAAGAAGAACTTGTGAGATCATGAGAGAAGAGTTATTGAGGATGCGCTAACATTGCTTTGCCAGAAGAGCCTGATTTAGAAGACGAAAGTTCCGTATTCCTAAATCTCCCTCATATTTATATGCATAAATTTTTCTCTAGGATAACCAATGCAAGGGCTTGAAATTCCCTTTTTCCACCTAAACGCCGCAAAGATAACATTTACTTTATCACAAATAGCGAGAGGGAGATAGCAAGATAAGCATAGATAGATAGGAAGGCCAGTCAAAACTGACTTAATCAAGGTCAATTTTCCTATCTAAGACTTCTTTGAGGGGAGAATTTAGCTGAAGGGACACCATTGGTAAGGGGCGAGAAAGATACAATGGAATATAACATTGTTGGAGAAGTTGAACCTATTTTTTCTGAAAAAACCCATCTTTTTTAGAGTTGCTAAGAGAAAGTTCTAGCTGAGAGGTAGTATCCTGTTTTTGCTAAAAATGCTAAACGGTTAAAAGTGCTAAAAATAGTTTATGTATGTGAGGAGAATGACCTACTGCATTTAGCACTTTCAGTACATTTAGCAAAAACGGGAAAGTCACCCTCACTCTTTCAGAAGTTAATTTGCTTATATCTAATTTAAGGGTAGACGGGTACTTGTTACCTTTATTCTAATGGGAGATGAAATCTCAATATTGCCAGTCAAGCAAAGAGCTGTTAGAGATTAATCTACCAGAGACAAAGGCACTTTGGAAGAGAGAGATATAAGTGGGTAAGATATGTTTAATCCTATTAGCCAAAGTTATAGAGATAATCTTGTAAATAACATTGCAAAGGCTAATAGGCCTAAAACCACTTGGGGAAGCTGGAAAGGGAAAATTCGGAATGAGGGCTATGTAGGAATAGTTAACATAAATCCTTCAGCAGATGACACGAGTTAAGAAATGAATGGATCGCTGTTGCAACAAAAGAACCGACTATATCTAGTAGGTCTGAAATTAACAACTCGGCAAACCATTTGGGCCAGGGGCCTTAGTTCTCCCTATTTAAAAAGATACATGTTTTACTTCCTGAGCAGAGAAACTTCTCAAGCCAAGCCAAAGGATAAGAGATGAGATGTCAAAGTAGTTCCATCCCTCATCTGTAACTTATAGCATGTAAAACTAAGAGGAATGTTACAATACACACCCCTACATATGAGATTTTGTGACTCAAAATATGAGATTTTGTGGCTCAAATATGAGATTATTCCATATGAGATTTTGTGACTCAAAATATGAGATTTTGTGGCTCCAAATATGAGATATGCGTACGGTATGCACCCAAATATGAGATTTTGTGGCTCCACATATGAAAAAAATTCGATCTCATATAGAGGGCCATAAAATCTCATATGACGGTTTTGTCTTGTAGTGGGAATGTGATACATATCGCGTATATATATATTTGATGCGACATGTCTCATATTTGTGCCACAAAATCTCATATTTGGTGCCACTAAATCTCATATTTGACCCATATGAGATTTTGTGGCACAAATATGAGATTTTGTGACTTATATATATTGATGTGACATGTATGTGACATGTCTCATATAATGTGCCACTAAATCTCATATTTGATCCATATGAGATTTTGTGGCACAAATATGAGATTTTGTGACTTATATGAGATTTTGTAACTGGTCATATGAGATTTTGTGGACTGGCCATAAGGTGCCACAAAATCTTATATTTGACCATATGAGATTTTGTGGACTTATATGAGATTTTCTGACTACCTGTATGAGGGTGCATACGGTACGCCCTTTCATATCTTTAACCACAAAATCTCATATGGAATAATTTTGGGGGTGTGTACTATAGTAGCATGTAAAACTAATAGTAGCATGTGGTATGTTGTCTCATAAGTTCGAAATAATTGAAGTACTATGAGCTCTTTTGATAGTTTATAAGAATTTTTTCGCCGCTTTAATCAGACTTTTCACTAGTAGGCGGTGGAATTAATTCTCTAGTGATCCTTAAGGTGCGTGTTTGTAAGTTGTCATGGATACCAAGAGTTCCGCACAAAAAAAAAATAGAGAAATTAAACGTGGTTTGGTGAGTAATTGTTTGGTGGTCTTAAGGCACCGCCACGTGGCACTCCAACGCCCATATTCATCATATATTCCTATGGAGTTTAGCACTGAGTGTGAGACGCAACAAAAATGTGCGATAAAGAGGGTATTGAGATATCATGTGGCGATGTCCCAAGGCCATTCAATTATTTTTCATGATTTGCCACATCTTACATTTTGTGCTTCCAAAGTTGGACAATTATAAACCAAGAAGTGGCGGCGAAGGCAACAGTGCATTGGGTCAACTAAGTACTCGGTAAACGGAGTTGGGACTCGTGAACGAGAATGCCTGCCGAATATTGAGGCAGCAGATTCGTCGGAAAACAAGGGATTGTTGAGTTCTGCACGTAGTTTGATTCGAGTTCCGTCCACTAATGGGGATCGGGGACCCTTCTTTTCTCTCCCTACTTTTCTCCCTCATTTTCTCTTAAACTACGTCATTTTGCTTATTTTCTTGGTACACCTCCAAGCTTCCAAAGATCTTGTTTGGAGAGTTATTTTTTGGGTTCAATTTTGGGGTTCAATCTTAGGGGATTTAGGCTCTTTGGGATAGGGTATAATTAATTTAGGCACTTGGATTTAGACACTTTGGGTTTAGGCACTTTGGAAAATTCAATTTTGGGATTCAATTTTAGGGGATTAAGCTCTTTAGGGTAGGATATAGTTGGTTTAGGCACTTCGGGTTTAGATACTTTGGGAATAGGGTTTAGACATTGGGTTTAGGGTTTAGGCACTTTGGAAAATTCAATTTTGGGGTTCAATTTTAGGGGATTTAGGCTCTTTGTGGTAGGGTATAGTTGGTTTAGGCACTTCGGGTTTTGGATTTAGTCACTTTTGAAAATTAACTCTTCAAACAGGGCCCTTGGAAGCTTTAGAGGTGTACCAAGAAATTGAGCAAAACGACATAGTTTAAGAGAAAAGGAGGGAGAGAAAAGGAGGGTCCCCGGATCCCCATTAATGCCTCGGAGTGCTTCAGGCAGGCCAAAATGTGATCTTCGATTAAGGTGTTCTTTTTGGACTATTAAAGGGCATTTTGCCTAAATTACTTTAAATTTTGTTTTTTACGAACTCTTGACAATTTATTTTCGTCCTTGACTAAAATAAATATAATAAATAAAATATTTATTTAAATTCGCATTCATGCTATTTATTTTCCTTTTAGATGCTCTGTTGGATGTGTGAAGATATAGATAATCTATTATTCAATTTTGTATTGAATAAATTGTGACCCCGGAACCGGCCCTATATATATACGCCGTCATCACTAACAATAATTCCTATTTGAAGTTGTCAATTTTAGAATTTTGTGTGATTATTGTAATTTTTTTTTACAGTTGTATGGGTCTGTAATGCTCCGATATAATTGGGTTTGTAATATAAACATTTAAAACAAGTTGGGGGATTTTTGTAGAATGAATAAAATCAAGGGTATGATTTTATCAAATTTTCATAAAATCCATTGGAGAACAACCTAGGAAAATGCTAACGTGTGCCCATTGGGCACACATTAAGGTTGAAAAAGTGTATTGAAATTTGTGAAAAATGTATAGGAATATGTGAAAGTGTATTAAAAAGTGTAAAATGTTTATTGAAATGTGTGGTTTTTTGTTTGTTTGTGTGTTTAACGTGTGCCAATATAAAAAAGTTAATACAATGAGATAACCTAACGTACAGTTAAAAAGGCATTGCCAATCATATCACAAAAAAAGTTAAAGCCAGAGGCCGGTAGTTAGGGCAGCAAACGAGTCGAGCCGAGCCGAGCTTTGTGGCGTTCGAGCTTGGCTCGTTTGCTTAACGAGCCCAAAACTTGAGCTCGAGCTCGGCTCGGTAGTAAACGAGTCGAGCCCTAATCGAACCGAGCCAGACTAATTTACTTAACGAGCCTATTAAACGAGTCAAGCTTTTGAGAGCCGACCCGAGCTTTCGCGAGCTGAGCTCGGCTCATTTAGAAACGAGCCCAAAACTCGAGCTTGAGCTCGACTCGATTAGTAAATGAACCGAACGGAGGCGAGCCGAGCCGCGAGCTGCTCGCAAACAGCTCGGCTCATTTGCAGCCCTACGTAAGCCATCTCCAGTGATTGGAGTCAAGAAAGAAATTCGGTCAGAGAAATTATGACAGTTAAATGCCTTGTTCATTTTGGGTTTCAAAATCTGATTTTCTCAATTATTAATACTCAGTATCTAATTATTATTACTTCAATTAGAGTATTATCCTTATTTTTAAATATTATATTCATTTCTCTCTCTATCTCTCTCCAATTATTAGTCCATATTTCTAATTATTATTCCTATTTTCCCCTCCAATTATCATTAAAAACCAAAACCTAACAGAAATGCACACAAAAAAAAAAATCCAGAATTTACCCTGAAAGTGGAGAGATACACTTGCACTTTCATCTGAGTCAGTCATTCACAATTTCTGGGTACTATATCTGTGCACTTTAACATTTCTGAAAAAGTTACTAGTACGCTTAACTTTAGTTGTACGGATAACTCTCTCAAGAGAGGAGAGAGAGGGAGGGCGAGTAGAGAGGCATAAATTAGTGTCAGACTGTCAGGACATGAGGAGAGAGAGAGAGAGAGAGAGAGAGAGAGAGAGAGAGAGAGAGAAAAAAAGAAAGAAAGAGAGGAGGGCCATCACTTTGAAATGCGCTTGAACAATACTTTTCTAATTAATTTAACAAGATGCTAGTTATACTATTAAAACAAAATACATGAATTAGCTAACAACAATTCTAACTCTCACAATTGGCCCCAATTTTTGTACTTTTGCACTATCATATAGCAACACAAATTTAACTTCACTACCGGAGATGAATAAATGCTCGGAGTACTTTTGTAATGACCCAGATTTTTTCAATAAAAGCTCCATAAATACACTGAATTTTACACGTTTTCAGACACTATTTTCCTTGTAATGCAATTCTCATCTAAGCCTCAACAATAAAAAAGTAACTGACAATATCTCTACAACCTCAAAACAAGTGCTACAATAATTCCTCTGAATTGTCTCCACTCCAAAGTATCCTCAAATGCTCCAAATCAACATAATAACAATGCTCATATTTACGTAAGTGGAATCAATAAACAACGACCATCAACGGGGTAAATAATTCACAATGGATCTCACACCCGGCCCTCCTCAGTACATGATCAGTGACCCCCCTCACCTGCTTCACCTAGCCTGCCTGGCTTTCCTAGATCAACCAAGCTATTAACAAAATCACTAGATCACTCATCACTGTACCAAACAGTTCCGTGACACTTTAGCCAACAATATTATAACAAGTAGAAATATTACACTTTCAACAAAATTCCACAGGATTGAACAAATAACCCGAGATATTCAAATGGAGTGCGAACTGATAGAAAGGAAAGGATTTTGGAAATGGAAAGCAGACCGTATACGCCCCAGGTTACCTCAAACGGTTGATCGAACCGCTAACTATGTATATCTCGTCCCCTTGAACAACATACTAAAATTTCACAAGGATCGGAACCATCTTGCTAGATTTTGCAAAGTCTCTCTACTGCTCAAATAAACCTCAACACCACTTTCATTTCCGACTGCCCCCTCTTTGATGGTATTGAAATTGCTATCAATACAAGGGTGACCTATGCATGGAACACAATAAAATCACGGGCAGACTTACAATAATACTATCAGCCGAATATCTCTTTCATTTAATTTATACAACAACTCCTCTATCTAAAAATTGACACCATTGCCTCTCTATAATACTCCTATCTATATATACCAATCCAAAACAGTAAATCATATTTTTTCCAGTCTCGTAATAATTAAACTTAAGAACGAACTTATAATTTTTGAAGATAAATAGCCGTTTCGAAAATGCAGGACGTTACAAAGCTAATTTTGGATTTAGGTCATGGATTCGACTCTAATTTTGAGTACTCCTTTTTTACCTTCTAGGGAAATTAGATTTTGGTTTTTGGTTTTTTGCATGTACTAAAAAAAAAATCACATAATTAAAGCCAAAAAAAAACTGCATACTAAGAAAGCACTAACAAAGCTACTACTTTATCATGAGGAAGCATCGGCGAAACAGTATATATAGGATGCTGAATCTCACGTTAATCCTCAAGTGTTAGAACCAATTTTTTATTTATTTTTAATTACGCTCTTGAAAGTTATATGTTTGTCGAATACAAGATAAAATCATTTTGAGAGCTCAAACTATTATGTAGGATTAATTTTAATAGAGAACCTATCAGTTATTCCCTTCAGCTTTGAAAAGAAATCCTTTCACAAGTTCATTACAATACTGTAAAGTTTTCAAATATGGAAAAAATGGCCAACGGATTTTGTAAGAATATACATTAATGAAAGAAATGATGTCAGTTCTATTCTTATCTTGAAAGCAAAAAGTGTTTATTATTTTATGATTATTGATTACTTACTATAAATACTATGTATTATGATAATAAATAATAATTACCCCAATAAAATATTTTCTCGACTACGTCATTGTGAGGAAGTTTATAACAATATTTTGATCCCTGTCAGTCATGTTACTTACCGTACATGGGGTGAGTATTTATAGGAGTTTACTATTATGAAGTATCAACGCGTCTATGGGTACACCACACCGGTCCATCTCAATCGTCCAAAATCTTTTTGGACATTTCAGATTTTTTACAAACTATTCACGCAAAGAGTTTGTTTAAATCCGGAACGTCCAAAACACTTTTGGACGGTTGAAATGGGCTCAGCGACTGCTCTACAGCCACCATTCAATGGTCAAATGAACACCCAATACAAAAATTATTCCTTAGAATACATGTATAAATTATGAGTTAACGTTTCTTTGAACACCCAACTCAAATATCAATGAACACCCAATTTTAATAGTCTTCAACAATCCAAAACGAATTGAACACCCAACCCAAAATCAACTGAACACTCAATCACAACACAATTACAGTCCATCGATCTAAGTCATTCATATTTGAACACCTAACACATTACCTCAAATAAAGCTCACAATCATAATGGAAAAAAATGAAAAAAAGAAGAAATATTGGTGTAAGTATTATATATGCTCTGCGTTCTCTCTCCATCTTTATTGTCGATGGTCTAAATGAATTATTAATTTCGCATTCATGACAATAACTACTTTTTTTTTTTTTTGTCTAGCTAGCTTATAGATTACGGGCAAAGCTTCGTCTACATTGCAAAGCCCCATTAACTTCAATAATATTCCTTCGAATTTAAGACTACGATTGAAAATCTCATCATGTCATCCTAAAGAAAAACATAGGAGTATTTTCGAAAAGGTCGGCCCTAGCATACTCTCTACAATTTCTTTCAAAAGGGTTTTAGTAGATTAATAAGCCGGTTAAATGTTGACACAAAATATGAGAATTCGTCTAGGACAACTCTAAAAATTTACTCCCTCCATTCTGGAAACACTGTTTATTACGTAATACAACAACTTTTACAAAAAAATTAAATTTTTGTTACTCAAGTTCCCATTTCATTTTGCCCCGTAGCTAATTTTTTCAGAATAGAGTTTATATTTTTTGACCGCACTATTTATACTAATATATGAGATTTTGTAAATATATTATTGGCTAATAGCTCGGCTGGTGGACCAAAGGTAATTTCTGAACACCCTTTCATAAATTCTTGGAATAGCCATTAAATGGATTGATATACACTTGGGATACACTAGTGTGGTGTAGGCATGTCTTTTTCCTTATGAAGTATGAAGGACTCATTGACTCAATAAGAATCTGATCACGAACCTTTATTGATTCTTCAGTAGTCAATTAAATAACAAGAATTTCAGTAATGAAATTGGACTAGTGTGACATTCAAGAGACTTCATGACGTATCCTCCACGGCATACTTACCCACACCATATTTTATTTAATGAGGGATTCGATCTACATTTTTTTTTTTTAATTTCGAATTTTTAAATGGGATTTGATCATTTATCATGTGGGGATCGCGTTGATTTTGTTTTCTTTCTCACAGGCCAGACTGTCTGTTTTGCATTGATGATATACTTTAGTACAGAAACCACAGAAACCAAGTTAACTTTAAAGCCCCCCCTTGACTCCTGCCACTAATCTCATCGCTTGTACCAAGACGAGGAGTCTCTCTGTCTCTGTTGGAAAATATATTTAGAATGAGAAGACCTTTTTTTAACGGATTAGCTGTGAACGATGTGTTTGTGCCGAACAAATCAGGGCCGTAGATTTCGAGATTCAATGGCTCGGATAAATACTCTCTCTCTCTCTCTCTCTCTCTCATTAAAAACATGCAGGAGGAAAAAAACATTCATGCATTATCTGAGTCGTTGGATCTCGGAATTCACGGTCCGAATTCGCTCGGTGCAAACACACCATTCACAGCTGATTCGTAAAAAAGTTTTTCTCATTTAGAATATGACATTTTATTTTAGACTTGAACGTAAATTGACTTATTTCATGTTTGCATGTTAGCCGTGGACGGACGAGTTTTTATGAATAGAGGTGTCCCTCACCTGACGACTATTTGGAAAGTCACCTTTTGGTCTATATATATTGAATCCTTCATTCATTTTGATGGATTGATTTTCTAATACTTCAAGAGATTGAAGACAAAAGTGTTCAGTTTTTTCCATTTAAGAGATTGAAGACAAAAGTGTGGTTTGATAGTTCCATCCAATGTAGTGTTACTTCTGTGGGCGTCCAATCAAGATGTGAGATAGATATCTATACAAATAAAAAAGACCGTAGCTGGACAAATTTGTCTCATGTATAGAGCCAATACTCGCCTTGATCACACAATTTTGTTTTTATCAATTTTCAAATTTTGAATTTCTTATTCTTATTAAATTTTAATACTATTGGGTTCATTACGAAAAGTAATGAACTTCATTTTTCAAGAATTATATAATTTCTCTCACCAATGCTTATAAAAAAAATCAATAACCCCTCACTCAAGACTATATGCATCTATAAAAATCTAACATTAGCTTCTGTATTTTACATTTAAAATAGATATAGACGCACAAATTTTATATACCACCATTGATGGGGATCAAAGATTAGCTTTTAAAATCAAACCTTCAGGCGAAAAAGTTATTGCAAAATATAAGGGCGTTGTTGGTAAGTGGAACACAAAAACATGTTATTTATGTTGGATTGTTTTCCTCATTTCTCCGACTTTTCTTTTTCTTTTTCTTCGGTGCTAAGGGCATTCCCAACAATAACAACACAAATCCTCCCTAAAAAGATTAGTGAACAGTGTTTTACTCACTCACATCTCTTTCAACACTCCAACAAACTTCTCTATTACTCTCTCTATACCAATTAAATAATATAAACTAATACATATATAATATATACATAAAGAGGAGAGAGAAAGAAAGACAAAAAAGAATTAAAAAATGGGTAGGGAGTGAATAGTGGCTCCCTAAAAAGAGGTCTAAATAGGGAGCTACTGTTCACAAACGTAATTTACCAACCTTTTTATGCAGTCTCTTGGAGGGCATTTTTTGGTGATTTTCCTTGGTAAAATGGCTTGGAGAGGCATTTGTGGAGTCTGTAGGGGTTGCTCTAAGACTGTCTTTTTGGAAAGTCCCGGACTTTATATGTTCTCTTTTTGGTTGTGAGATTCACCTTTTTTAAAGTGACTTCCCCCACGTGAAATGATTATTACTCCCTCCGTCCCAAAATGATAGTCCATTTTGGGAGTGCGTGTCATTTTCAACGGCTTATATCTTTTAATGTGAACCTTAAAAAATATGCATTATGGATCTTGTTTGATAGATCTCATTGAGAA